>MJUU01002131.1:0-19626 GCA_002080025.1 Modiolus philippinarum
ATATATTTTGGGCAATAATCTGGATGTAGTGGTAGAACAATTTGAAGCTTAATGTCTATTGTTGCAATCAGTACGGATTCAATGAGACATTGTGGTATACTAGTAAGTCTTATCATGGTTTGACGTGTTCTTTTCCCCAATTTCTGCATTATCAAATTTAACAAAAATATATTTTAGGCAATAATCTGGATGTAGTGGTAGAACAGGATTAGGTGCATATCTAGTTACTGTTCCTTCTGCACTATTTAACAGTCGGTCTTCTTCACTGTTGTTGTACGTTAACATTACTCTTGCCCCAACTGGCAACTGTAAAACTGTACGTAATTCTCCTGTATGTGTATGTTTGTCTGGTAGTTGAATATCAAGTGTACCTGTTGATGTATCCTTTCTTGAATCATTTGCTTTTATTGTAACTAATGTTGTTGGAAGAGATTGTGGTTTAGTGTTATTGTGCTCATCTACAGATTAATTTGTAGTGAAAACATACAATGCATTGTCTGTGGATTTTCTGTTACTCTTTCAGAAAGAATTTGAGTATTTGACTGGGTGGTGTCCCCACTTCTGGCTGTGTTAAGAAGCTCAGCAAATTTTTAGTTACCACCTTGTCTCATTATTTTTTTCAGCTCTATCATTTTGAAATGTCTTACCCATAGTGATCCATATAATCTGCACATACTGTCATTTAGCAAAGAAAACATTGAGTTTTGTGATACTGGTGGTAGTTGAAATAAATCTCCAAGAGTCATTATATTCATGCCTCCAAATATTTTTTCTGTTCCTTTAATTTGTTGAAGTCTTGTATCAATAAGCAAAATCATGTCTGCAACAACCATGGAGATCTCATCAATAACTAATATGATCAAATTCTGTAATTTGCAACGTAATGTCTTAAGTTAGTTTATCTGGAGAAAGAGGTGATATGGATGATCATCCTTTTATTACTGGGAGGAGAAACATGGACTGTCTGCTAGATGTTGTAATAGATGGTAAGCTGTTTGATAAATTACTTTGATTATGTGTGGTTTTCCTGCGCCAGCTCCTCCTGTCACAAACAGATAAAATGGTTCTGGTTCGGTAGCAGTTTTACGGCTCTGGACAGTTTTAGTACACCATTCAATAATAAAATTATGTATAGTTTTCTTTTCAGTATTAAGAGTTTGAATATGCTGCTTCCATTCTATGTCTGTCATCAAAACATTTTGTAATTCAAAAGTTACAGATGCAGTCTGAAGACTTGGATCGACATGATGATTCGATGAGTGCAGTATGGGATCAATGATTGCTTCCTCATCATCTGGTTTACTTCCTTCTGCTATTGCATCAATGTTTTCTTGGATTTGTTCAGACGCTATGAGACTCCACACATCTTCATTTGCTATCGGGCCATTTTCCTCAAAATCTTGTACAATTGCATCAATTAGGTCAGCTTTTCTTCCAATGGATTGACTAAATCAAGCACTTGTTGAAGCTTATCCTGAAAATTGTTTTCTCCTATATCCCTCTGCTCATCCCTCCATGGATAATACAGTAATTATAGAATATATGCATGGTTTTCTGGATCTTTCTTTTTTGAAACTTTATGTGTTCTTATTATGGCCATTTCTTTTCTTTTTCTCATGAATTTTCCATTACTTAAAATGATATATTGTGGCTGTGATTGTTATGTGTCTAGTATATCAGGGGTGCTATCATCTGTATGGCTGATAAATTTTGAATCATCATATGTAGCGGCAAATTCTGAAAGACACATATTTTGCACAGATGTAGGTCTGAGCTGATATTTTTTTAGAAAACCTGCTAGGTAAACATCTTCATCGTCATCATTCATGTCTACTATTTATTAAAAAAGGTTTAAAGAGTTGAACTCGTTCAGATGGTAAATTGGAAGGAATGAAAATTCTTTCGGGAGAATTTAGATAATGGCAATGATAATACTCTGTAACAAGCCTCCTGGGCACTTACTTCTCTGTGAAATAGAAATTTAGCACTTACTTTCCTCGATTTGCTCTGAATATCCATACTACCACACTCCCTGCTAACATTTTTAACAGAATCAAAATTCATCTGTTCAATATCTGCATTGTTTTCATCTGCATCAGATGTCTCATATTCATGTTGTTGTTTGAGTTTGTTTGACTGGTATTTCCTGTCATAGATTGCCATAGTTCATTGTTGTCTGGTTAAGCAGTTCAGTCCAATTATCCATTATCTGAACTTTTTTAATATACGAAGTTTGTGGCACATAAACATTGTAATGAAGTAAAGATATTTGTGGAGAGATATATTCAAATTGCACAAGTCCTCTGTATTCAAGCTTTCGTTTTAACTTTATTGGAAAAAGTCCAGTATTTGATGGCAAACGTGGCAGCAGTAATGTTGTACTAGTTGCATCTACAGGCACATTTACAACCGAACCGTGGATGGCTTTTTGACTCCCTTTTGGCAAGGCAATTATTTTCATAAAAATAAGTCTTTGTGATATGAGTCTGGATTCCAAGTCTTAGATTTTGCAAAGGTTCTGGAATTTCTGTAACATGTAGACCATTAACAGTTGCTTGTACTGGTACTTTCTTTCTTAACCAAGCATTGTAGCAAGTATTGCAAAAAAAAAGGATGTGATATCTTAAGAATATCTCCAAGTGGGTGTACATTCATGCAGGATTTCAGTATCAATCTTGTTTATTCTTTTTCCATCAATCCTCGTGACTGATTGTTCATACAACATTCTGGAACAAATTTCACACACATATACAGGACCTGTCTGCTTCTTCCTGTAGTTGTGAATGTCTTTCGCTGGATTTTCTCAGTCTGTCTATTTCTTGAGAGTAGTTCTGTTCTTCTTCAGATGTTCTTTGTTTTCGTGTTAAAACTTTTCTATGCTTGTCACTTTGTAAATCAAATTGTTTTTGTTCTGTTATTCTTTCATTTCGCTTTGTTTTTTTCCCTAACATTGTCATTTTGTAAATCAAGTATTTTTTTTGTTCAGTTTTTCTTTCATTTCGCAGTCTTTTCTTTCTATCCTGGTCAATTTGTAGATCAATTTTTTTTGTTCATTTTTTCGTTCATTTCGCATTCTTTTTTCCCTTATCCTTGTCAATAAGTCTTTGTTCAGAATATCTTTCACTTTTCTTGTTTTGTTTCCTTTCCTTATCAATTTGTAGATCAATTTTATTTTGTTCAGTTGTTCTATCATTTGGCTTGGTTTTTTCCTATCTTTGTTCTTTTGCAAGTCAATTTTTTTTGTTCAATTGTTCTAGAATCTCGTTGGCTTTTCTGTCTGTTCCTTTTTTTTATCAAATTGAAAGTTTTTTTTTTTTTGTTTTTGTTTTAGTGCTCTGTCTGTCCTATATCTTAATTTTATCTGTTGATCTATAACTCTGTCTTCTTCTTTTTTACCAAGTATTTGACTATTGGTTCTAGATTTAGCTTTTCTTAATCTATCTCTTTCACATTTTCTTCTTTGATTAACAGTCAGAGTATACGGTTTTGAAGATTGTTACTTTTTCGATAAATTTATTTGTCGATTTACTTCATTCGTAAGTTGCCTTTGCATCTTCCAAACTGGAGTGGTTGTTTTAATTGAGGACTGAAAGTAGAAATAATTCATCATAAATAATCTGGAAACAGGGAGTGAATTAAATGAATGCACTATAAAAAATATAAATTTAACTTAGCCTTTAGGATGGTCACTCCTTAAGTTTATAACATCAAGGATTTAAAATTAATATTTTAATTCATTTAAACATTCATCGTTTATCACTTTAAGAAAAAATATTGATAGGTTAGTGTGCCCATTTTTGATATACTTTTAAAATAATTGCTTAGGTCTATTTGGTTTTAAGTGTGTTGTTGGATGATGAAAATATATCTTGTTATCCTTTATGTCGTAATTTTTACATGCAAGTTACAATCTTCTTTATATCTAAATCTGATCAAATCTAAAAAGAGTTGGACAGTGACGAATCAAAATGAAATGTCTTCCTTTTGCTGAAACTGCAGTAAGTAAATCTACAGTAGCATGGATTTATCCTTGTGCTGCTTGACAGGTTGCCAAATTTGCCATGCAGCTCAGGTTATGTTTTTTGACGATCCTGCAACCATGGGATAAATTAAACATGGACGTGCGTTGTTCATCTAGCAAAGAATTAAGAAATAAACGTGGATGAGCATTGTTCAACAACTAGCAATTAATTCATTTCTAACCAGTGCTGGGGCCATCTTAAACTTATCTGAGGTATGAGGAAAGCTCCTTGTTGTAATGATCGATTTGACAGCAAAATGAAGTTTCTGCAGACATCGACAACAATGATACTAATTAATGAAAAGCCAGTATCATACCATTATACGAAACGTCAACAGAAGGTATGATGTGTAAACTAAAAGTAAACAAAACTTATTTCTTCCTTCTCATTCTCATGGGTTTCTTGCCGTATACATTCGCATGGTTTTTGTCTTTTGTTGCTACAGATATAAAAAAAAATAGAGATACACAATAAAAAAAAATATAAAATTGTATGAAATTTGAATAGCAATTTGATATTTTATGCCATGGTGTCTTTCTACTGTGCTAAGCAATAATTTCATACTACAGAATACAATATTTGGGACAATACTGGTAATTAATTTGAATTATTGTACGGAATATTTTTGCCAACAGACACTAACAAAAAGTTAGAACAAAATATATTGCCATATTGCACTTCATGCAAATATGGTTTATAAACCAGAATGTGATCAACAATAAAAAATGTAGTGTTCATTTATAAATTTGCTCTGTTATACAAGAAAGCATTTATCGCATGCAAAGTAATTATTATGTAATACCATGTACATATATTATTTCATGCACCATTTCTTCTGGAATGGCTGTACCAAGTCAGGACCGTTGCAGTCCGACGAGTTTTCCAGTGGTTTCCACCTGCTTTGCCTTTTGGATCTTAGCTCTTGATAAATTCTTTTCAGTAAATTTGTTTTTACCC
Source organism: Modiolus philippinarum (assembly GCA_002080025.1). Classification (NCBI taxonomy): domain Eukaryota; kingdom Metazoa; phylum Mollusca; class Bivalvia; order Mytilida; family Modiolidae; genus Modiolus; species Modiolus philippinarum. The sequence goes on from MJUU01002131.1 coordinate 4,980, forward strand.
GCAAGTAGAAATCTACTATTGACAATAATACCAAGTATAAAAGTAATAACCCTATGATTTAAAAAAAACAACTTGAATACAGGAGAGAACAAGTTTTGGTTATCCATGAGCTATAACTTTAAACTGTTTTGTATGGGCTTATTGTCAAGTTCATTTATTGCAATTTATTTTATTGACTTAAAAACCAGAAATGTTATCGGCAAAATTAAACATTTTAAATTTCAAAAATTGAATACGAGTAAACAAGTTTACCTGTGTAATATTCGTTTTTGGATGGTTATGATCCAGTCAATCCTTATCCAAAGTTTTCATAGCCCTGGCTGCATAACAATGCTGTTAGTAAGGTTCATGTCCAAAACTATTGTTTACTTTGAAATTCTTTCGGAGAAATATTTTGACAAATCAATAGAAAACATATGCATGTATGTAAACAATAAACTCTACAAATTTAGTACACAGTGTGTAGACACGTGTTTTGAAGCAGTCGAGCACACCGAAAGGTTAAAAACTGAATACATTAAAAATACAAAAGTGTGTGGAATTATTGTAGAAAAATTAGTAAAACGAATAATTTCACGCGCATGTTCGACTTTTCAAGATATCGTTACTATAAAAAAGGAAGTTTTATGTGCGATATATTGAAATTTTCTAGCGTTGTTATATTATATTAAAAAAGGAAAAATTGTATATTTTATACAGTGGTTATATGTAAGCTACGTAAGTGTATGGTAATGATATGTTTTATTGTTGGTATTTTTAATTCAATTATTACATTAAAAAAACACTATACAATTTTTGTTGTTACGGAAGCTATTTATATGAATGTAGAATTTATATATTTTACAAAATTGAATAAAAAGATATGGACAAGGTAAAATTTTGTACATTAAACGTTAATGGACTCCAAAAAAAATAGATAAATTCTTTAGGGTAGAAGAATGGTTTTAAAGCTTGAAAACAGATATATGTTTTTTACAAGAGACACACTTTACTGAAAAGTTTATAAATGATATAGATAAAATTTCACATTTCAATCTTTATTGTAATAACGGAACAAGTGCCAGCCGAGGTGTAGCGATAGGTTTGAAAAAACATTAAACGTTAAGGTTATTAATGAAAAAAAGGATGAGGAGCGTAGATTTTTAATGTTGAATATAGAATTTGTAGACAGTGTTCTGACATTAGTGTGTATATATGCGCCAAATAACAGAAAACAAAGAAATACATATTATAAACGTTTAGATTTTATCTGCACTGAAGAGACATAAGTTGTCGAAATGCGCATATGCAGAATCAAAATTCACAGTAACTTCGGTATTTAGCTATTATAAAAAAGTAAATAATATGATTAAGGAATGTACTTTAGGACTTATCGTTATAGGGGGGAGATTTCAATGATGCTTTAAGTCCAATTGATAGGAAGTTAAAAGTACGAGAGACTTCGTAAAACCTGTTACTAATTTGAAAGTTTTATTACAAAATAACAAGTTAGTAGATATTTGGAGATATTTTCAAAAACAAGTTTGTCAGTTTACATGGAAAAGGGGAAACAACCTCCAAGCAAGCAGATTAGACATGATTCTTATTGAACAAAACTTTCTTTCAAAATGTATTAGTTGTAAAATACATCCGGCGTTAATTAAGTCTACAGACCATCAGGGTGTTTCGTTAAGTTTTCAGATTAGGTCAGGTAGTAAAGGGAGGGGGTACTGGAAGTTGAATAACTCTATCCTAGATGACAATGAATATACATGTCTAATTAAGCAGCTAATAGAAAAGTATACAAAACTGATTAACGATAATGAAGCTGACACGAAATTACTGTGGGATCTTTTTAAAATAGAAATTAAAGAGTACTCGATAAGCTACTGTAAAAATAAGGCCAAAGTCGAAAAAGGTGGGGAAACCGAAATTCTACAAAGATTGGAATATTTACTAAGAATTAGGGATGAATAAAATTTGGAAAGGAATAATAATTAATTAGATAAAAAAATTGGAAATTTGGAAAACGAGTTGGAAAATATTAACGCTGATAAGGCAAAGGGTGCACAAATTAGGTCACGAGAACAATGGACTGAATTAGGAGACAAAAATAACGCGTACTTTTTATGTCTAGAGAAAAAACGTCAAATAAGCAAAACGATTACCAAATTAAGAAATGAAAAAGGAGAAATAGTCACGGAACAATCCCAAGTATTAAAATTGCAAAAAGATTTCTATGAAACATTATATACTACAACATATCCAAATGAAACTGAATCTCAGGAGTATGTTGAAAATACTCTCTTAGTTAATAAATTACTAGATGAAGATAGTGAATCGTGCGAAGGGAATATTTCAATCGATGAATGTTCAAAAGCTGTGAATGAAATGAAACTTAATAAAAGTCCAGGGTTAGATGGTATTACGGCTGAATTTTATCGTAAATTTTTGCCAGATTTACAGGAAATGTTGGTAAAAGTATATAACTGTTCATATGAAATTGGTACTCTACCATTTTCACAACGGCAAAGTTTATTATCTCTGATTTTCAAAAAGGGGGACCATCTGAGTTTAAAAAATTATAGACCTATTTCTTTATTGAATACTGATCTTAAAATACTGTCACGATGTTTGGCACAGAGACTAAAAAAGGTTCTTTATAAAGTAATTAATTTTGACCAGAGTGGGTATTTACAGAACAGGTATATCGGATTTAATCTGAGACAAATTCAAGACGTCATTGATTTTTGTGAACAATATCAAATTGAGGGAGCTATTGTATTTGTTGATTTTTCAAAAGCCTTTGATTCCTTGGAATGGAATTATATGAAACAAGTTTTAGTACACTTTGGGTTTAAAGAGTCGTTTATAAGATGGGTAAACTTAATGTATACAGACATATTTGGTTCAATATCAAGTAACGGATGGATATCAGAACGCTTCAAATGTACAAGGGGTATAAGGCAGGGGTGCCCTTTATCGGTCTTACTTTTTGTTTTGGCAGTAGAAATAATGGCTGTAAGACTAAGAAATGAAAATAATGTGAAAGGCATCGAAGTTAAAATTGATAGCAAAAACCATAGTTTGAAGATAAGCCAATTGGCTGACGATACCACACTCTTTTTATGTAATAAAAATAAAATTATAGTGGCTCTTAATTTAATTGAAATCTTTGGAAGCTTTTCTGGTCTTAAGTTGAACCGTGAAAAAAACAGAAGGCATTTGGATTGAGAAGTTGAAAAGTTGTAAAGATAAAGTTGGGGTTGTTCAGTTCGCTGAAAAACCGATAAAAGCTCTTGGTATCTGTTTTGGTCACGATAAGACTGAATGTGATAAACTTAATTGGGAAAAAAGAATTTGTTAAGTAGAATCATTAATAAAAACATGAAAAAAAGGAATTTAAGTATGTTGGGGAAAATTTTGATTATCAAAACGTTAATCCTACCTATATTTACGTTTCTCGCTTCAAGCACAGTAATTTCTAATAAATATAGAAAACAATAAGAGGGTATTCCTTTTGATTATATTTGGGATGGAAAAGGGGATAAGGTTAACAGAAATTCTATAATAGGTAACTATTGGCAAAGCGGACTAAAAATGCCTGACTTAGAAAGTTTTTTTGATTCTTTAAAATAAAGTTGGATTTCTAGAATAAAATCCAATGAGGATGCTAACTGGAAGGTGCTACCAAATTATTACTTTAACAAATTTGGGGAAAACTTTTTAATTTTCCAAATGAATATAGGAGAAATTAAAAACTTGAAAGACATAGAAACAATTCCACTATTCTATGTTGATTTAATAAGGGTTTGGATAAAAATTGGAGGAGGTAAACATTGTTTTCATGAAAACTATAGAGAAATTAGAGAAATTAGAAAACAACTTCTTTGGGGGAATAGGTTTATAAAATATGATAATAAATGTCTTATTTTCAATAATTTCATTAAAAGCAATATACTGTATGTAAATGATATATTAGATGACAACGGAGAAATCTCTCAGCAAGTCGTCTATAATAAGTTAAAGTTTCGAACAAATTGGATAGCAGAATTTGTTAAACTGAAATTAAGCATACCTAAAGAATGGTCACAAAAATGTAAGACTGAACAGTCAACAAAAACAAGAGTAAACATAAAACGGGATGTGTTGAAAATAAAAGTTGTCCAAACAATTAATTCTTTTATAAACAATTGGTAAACTTAAAGTTTGAGGTACCGATTGGCCATTTAAAATAGAAGCACTATTTCCATGACATTAGTCCTTTTCATATAAGAATATCTCTTGTTTTTATATTCAACTTTCTCTGTGAAAATAAGTTGAAAATTTTCAGATGGAAACTTTTAAACTACATTCTTCCAAATAAATTTTTATTATTTCAATGGAAAATGACTCAAAACAGTTATTGTAATCATTGTCAAACAACAGAAAATTACGAACATTTCTTCATGGAATGTTTATTATTGAAAAGATTTTGGAAAAAATTTTATGATATTCTAAAAAAGAAAAATTTGGATTTAAAAATAAGTCTAAAGCATGTAGTTTTGATTATAAAATATTAGATGAAAAATATCATCCGTTAAATTTTTTCATTACAATTGAAGCTTTTAGCATTTTCAAATGTTATTATATTTCTGAACAGAACACTAAAAGTGTTGATGATTTTGATATTTTAAAAAAAGAATGCAGATATAGGGAGAAAATATTTATGAAGAACCATTTAACAAAAAAAAATATTTTATGAAATTGTATATTAAGCTGTAGACATACTACAAGTATTTTTTGGGGGGAGGGTGTATCGTATAAATATTAATATAATGTTTAGTTTTGTTACGAATTATTTTAAACATATTCTAATATTATTCGTTCTTTGTGTTATTATCCTTTATATACAATTTATTATAATTATAAGTCGTCGTAGATTCCTGGCTACGTTTCGACACTATTGTAAACAGGAAATCTTGGTTCGAGCCTGGCTTTCCAAGATATTTGTCACAGGTGAATAATGAATAAACATATTGAATTTAAAAAAACAATTTCAAGCATTAATATATTTGTACTTTTATTTCTATGTATAAAGTAAAGAAACATCCCTGCTCAATAAAACATCATATTGCACAGTTGATCATAATAAATCATCATATTGCACACCTACTTTAATTGATGTTTTTCCAAGCCACACCCCTTTCACACCCACAATAGATATACCATGCCCCTGATGTTTGTTTGTCTCCAGTGACTAAAGCTATATCAATCAAATATAATAAAACAAATATGGCACTTCTATACTTGATCAATATGGGGTTTCACGGAGCGCAAAAGATAATACTGAACTTGGGGTAAACCCTCGTTCAATATTACTTTATTGCTCCGTTAAACCCAATATGGATCTCGTGGAAGTGCTGTAATTGTATAAAATGTTGAGTCGTGGGAAACAGCAAACACTTACCTAACATTGGTTTCTTCATCTGCCTTTCTTTAAAGTGGAACTAGTGTTTGTGTACTGATTTCTGGTTTTTGATCCTAAATAGAATGATAATAAAGATTGAATGCATATAATGATAAGAAGTTCGGATCAAAATACATATTTCTGTAAGGTTTCTTCCTAAAAGCTTCCAAAACAAGATGTTGAATTGTTTTGATCAACAACAAATCTAGTTAAGTGATATACATAGAATAGTGGATATATCTTGTGTATCCAGTCTGCTAGAATGAGCTGTCATACTTGTGACATATTCTGTTGAGATCTTCAAAACTCATCATATTGTTTTCATTTGGCAACAACAAAATTGTTATTTTTTCACTTGCCTATAGTATCACTGCAGTCAAAGATACTGGTCAGATCAAAAACTGAAAAGCCAATTGGCAACAGAGTAAAGATTCCCCATATGTTTTTTTTTAATTCTTTGTTTTTTATTGTTATATATTGTGTCTGTCCTTGTTTCTCCAGTTGGTCTTTATCATTGGATTTCAACTTTGGACATTGTTATCTAAAATACTCACAATAGTTTTTCAAATATGGTTATTTTGCTTTACATGAATTAAAAACAAAGCCTAAAAATATTAAAATGTAAGACTTTCTACCGAAATCTATTTTTCATCACTTCATCTAATGTCATAGGTAACTTACCAATATTCATGTCTGTTTTCTCTTTTTGTCTTCTTTTCTGATTTGTTTGGCTGATTTCTTTTTTAATGTAGGCATTGTTTATACCAATCTGAAACGAAAGATACATATAATCGTAGAATAAAACAAATTTGTACTATCTTGAAGTAGTAAAAATATGAATTGTTAACTGAGGTTATTAGATCAGGATCAGCAAAGACATACAAGATCTGCAAAATAAAACAATTATCTAGAATTGGATTGCACACCACCTACAAAAATAATTAGCATGATCATTTAGCCACCCAGTAGTATTTCTTGGTGTATTTCCTGAGGAAGAAAGCTCTTCAAGAACCTTAAATGCACTGAAATATATCTGCAGTTGTTGTTGATAATGACAAGAAATGACAGCATACATTTGCAAAATTATGAATGTTAAATCAAGCATAGTGAAGCAGGATATATTGCAGCTACTACAATGAGATGAAATATTAATGGGTGTGGACAGCACCACTACGTGGAGGGCTTTATACATGCATGTAAGATATATGAATGCATAAAGTGGTCATGCTACATGAGATATCTGGTAGAGATGTAATAATGACTGTTATTTCATTTATCATTTGAATATGATGCGCAAAATGACATAATGATTGTTATTTCATTTTCTGTATAAACATGATAGACCAAATGACTCACCAAATATCCTATGAACAAAGCTGAAAGATTTCTGAAGTAATCATTCAACTTTGTTTGGTGTCATAATGGTGACAATGCACTTTATTTGTTAGCAAAAAAAAAGAGATTTACAACGAATATACATTTAAGATTTTTTTCTTAATTTATTGAAATTAAGTGAAGAGGCTAATGGTATCTTGTGAAATTTTCTGAAGTCACATAATAACAGTCTAATTTCATAAAATTTACCAATACTATCAACCACTTAGATGCCACTACACAGGAACATGCAAAACAAACTGGTGTATATAACGATTATGGACTACAAAGAATACACAGTATAACTTGTCTCAAAAAATTTTCCGTACTAAAATGCAAACTTGAAGATTCTTGTACTTTGAGTATTCCTTTTGAAAAAAAAACACTATTATTAATACCTCATGTCTTAAGATGTGTGAGCAAAGAGACATGTTTTACTGAAGTAAATGACTATACACACATAAAATATACATACAAATGTACATGTAATCATAACTTACATTAATACTTCAATGTTTACATCATCTTGTTAGGTACATTCTGACCAACAGGTCTTGTGTCCAGGTTCAATTTGCAGCATCTTAATTTACTGGAAACCAGAAACTACACATTTTTCAAATTTTAAACCTAATCAGTTTAACATGTCCACAAAATTAAAAAATACAATATCCTACCACGGTCAAATTCGAACTAAACCTGTATTTTATGAATACAAACATTGTCCCAAATTATCAAAACTTTGCCCCAAAGCAATCTGAAGTTATCATACGGAACCATAAAATTTTCAGATTTTGTCTAATTCAAGGGTAATAACCCTGGAACGCCATATCTGATCACGGTCAAAATCGAACTTGACCTGTATTTTATGTATACTAACATTGTCCCAAAATATCACAACTTTGCTTCAAAGCAAGCTAAAGTTATCATCCGGAAACCATAAAATTTTCAGATTTTGTTTAATTCAAGGGCAATAACTCTGGAACGCCAAATCTGATCACGGTCAAAATCGAACTTGACCTGTATTTTATGAATACAAACATTGACCTAAAATATCAAAGCTTGGCCTCAAAGCAAACTGAAGTTATCCGGAAACTTCAGATTTTGTCTAATTCAAGGGCAATGACTCAGGAACGCAAAATCGGATCACGGTCAAAATTAAACTTAACTGTATTTTATGAATACAAACATTGTCCAAAAATATCAAAACTTTGCTTCAAAGCAATCTGAAGTTATCATCCGGAAACCATAAAATTTTCAGATTTTGTCTAATTCAAGGTTCATAACTCTGGAACGCCAAATCCGATCACGGTCAAAATCGAATTGACCTGTATTCTATGAATACAAACATTGTCCTTAAATATCGAACTTTGCCTCAAAGCAAACTGAAGTTATCGTCCGGAAACCATAAAATTTTCAGATTTTGTCTAATTCAAGGGTAATAACCCTGGAACGAAAAATCCGATCACGGTTAAAATCGAATTGACCTGTATTTTATGAATACAAATATTGTCCCAAAATATCAAAACTTTGCCTCAGAGCAATCTGACGTTTTCATCCGGAAACCATAAAATTTTCAGTTTTGCCTAATTCAAGGGCAATAACTCTGGAACGCAACATCCGATTACTGTCAAAATCGAACTTGACCTGTATTTCTTAATACAAACATTGTCCCAAAACTATCAAAGCTTGGCCTCAAAGCAAACTGAAGTTATCATCCGAAAACTTCAGATTTTGTCTAATTCAAGGGCAATGACTCAGGAACGCAAAATCCGATCACGGTCAAAATTAAACTTAACTGTATTTTATGAATACAAACATTGTCCCAAAATATCAAAACTTTGCTTCAAAGCAATCTGAAGTTATCATCCGGAAACCACAAAATTTTCAGATTTTGTCTAATTCAAGGGCAATAACTCTGGAACGCCAAATCCGATCACGGTCAAAATCCAATTGACCTGTATTCTATGAATACAAACATTGTCCTTAAATATCGAACTTTGCCTCAAAGTAAACTGAAGTTATCGTCAAGAAACCATAAAATCTTCCATTTTTGTCTAATTCAAGGGTAATAACCCTGGAACGAAAAATCCGATCACGGTTAAAATCGAATTGACCTGTATTTTATGAATACAAACATTGTCCCAAAATATCAAAACTTTGCCTCAGAGCAATCTGAAGTTTAAATCCGGAAACCATAAAATTTTCAGTTTTGCCTAATTCAAGGGCAATAACTCTGGAACGCAACATCCGATTACTGTCAAAATCGAACTTAACCTGTATTTTATAAATACAAACCTTGTCCCAAAAATATCAAAGCTTGGCCTCAAAGCAAATGAAGTTATCCGGAAACTTCAGATTTTGTCTAATTCAAGGGCAATGACTCAGGAACGCAAAATCCGATCACGGTCAAAATCAAACTTAACTGTATTTTATGAATACAAACATTGTCCCAAAATATCAAAACTTAGCTTCAAAGCAATCTGAAGTTATCATCCGGAAACCATAAAATTTTCAGATTTTGTCGAATTCAAGAACAATAACTCTGGAACACCAAATCCGATCATGGTCAAAATCGAACTTGACCTGTATTTTATGAATACAAACATTGTCCTTAAATGTCAAAACGTTGCCTCAAAGCAAACTGAAGTTATCATCCGAAAACAAAAGTGTGACGGACGGACGGACGGGCAAGAGGAATCCTATATATCCCGACCTTTTGAGGCGGGGGTATAATAAGTACGTGTTTATTATAACATGTTTCAGATTTTGGACGGTTAAAGTTAAGTTCTCCATTTTGATTGAAAATCTTCTTTTCAATCAACTAGTTTCCTCCTTCAAAAAGCGCTTGCACAAGATGTTAATTGTTTAATTATGTGTATGTTGTCAATACACATGTGTAATTGTATTTGATTATGTTTTCGAAACTTTTATAATACATGATGACTGCATTGCTATTTAAATATTTCTTGATCATTTGTTACTTCTCAGTTATCCTCATAGCTAGATGATTTTTTTTTCTGAAGGACTTGTCACTGAACAACGGGAAATTTTTGTTCAAACGTTGGCACACAATGAAGAAATTACCTTGTTTGATGTATTCAAAACATTACACCAACGATCTACAACGCACGGAAAACTTATCCCTGACTTATCTTCGCCGCTCTCAAATTATGTAAAATCGAGTAGCAATGTTTAAAAAGCGTTTCTCTAATTCTTATGCTGCTCTCATCAATTTGTAAGCATGGTGGGAGATCAAAGCGTTCTCCAACGTGTGGATTAACTGATTTCGCAATTTCATTGAATATTGAAAAGGTTACGAACTTTTTTTCAAATAGAAAAATATACCTTAGATAAATTTATTTCGAGTATAAATTAAGTTAAAAAGTATTTACTCAATGCATACTTTTTTATTTATCAATTTGCTTTTGTTGATTCCTATGCAGTGTAAATTTCATATTCCGTGACGTCACAGTATTGATTGTTGAGGCTAAACACATGAAAATGTCATTAATTTTTAATTAGAGAAATAAATTCTATCATTTGCAAGTCGTTAATCATCATAGTTCTACTGTCTCAAGGGTTAACCATAAAAGGTCTCGCTGAAGCTCGAACATTTAAAGTTTAACCCTTTCGACAGTAGAACTATGATAATCAACGACTTAAAAGGATAGATTCTATATTTCTCTAATTCCTAGCAAATTTAACCAACGCCTGACCGATGTGGTAAATAATTTTTCGTCTCCAGTGAGAGAACAACTGGCTTAAAATTTCCCGTCCAATCTATTCGGAACATAATCCTCGGTGTTTTACATTAATGAAACATTAGAGAAATATTTTCCACAACTTAAACACGTTAATTGTGAAATTTCTCACATCTTGTTAAATAAATTTTCAAATGTTTAAAAACTCGGCAAGCCTCGTTTTCAAACATTTGCAAAATTTAATTAACTCGATTTGAGAAATTTCATAATCAACTAAGTTCTCGTTGTAGAAACTATATTTCACTAGCGTATGTATATCGAAGGCATTTACAACGGTCGTTGAACTTACATTGAACGTCTGCATTGCGTGAAATTAAAAATAAAAAGATAATATTAACACGTATAAAGCCGAAAATTACAATTACAGGCTACAATCTACGATATTAATCATATTTTGACAATTATTCCTCAGATCAGTTTCAATTTTTCATCTCAGATCATTATCAAACTAAGGTAAACATCGGCAGAAGTACCACCAAAAAAGATGGACAGAATTGCAGAAGGGTTTTGAGCAACGAAAATTGCAAAGTTTACTTGAAATAACCCATGCCTCCTGCTAATGAAAGTAAGCAAAAAGTTAAATTCCTCTCGTTTCATTTTATAATAAACTTAAGCTGATACGTTACTCGTTAGTGACAAGGACGTCCGGATTCCGCTTTTAATGTACTTTCATCTATTGTAAGAGTTACTCTTAGTACGCGTTGGCAGCGAACGTTGGAAATTTTGATCAATCATATTCAATTATTTTCGAAGAACGAACGTTGTTCAACGTGTGCCGACGTGTTCTAACGTTATAAGGATATGCCTCTAAATGCTCTGTCACACAATAACGATCTAGCCCGCGTCCTCGAGTTTTTGTAATAGAAATTAAGGCTGGGCACAGCATCAAACTTTTGACATTTTAGTTTGTATTTTGGCAGTCTTGGGTGTTTTGGGGTAATTCTATGGACCACTGTGATAATGAATATCCTTGGGACTGGCAATCCTACAGTAGTGGCATCGAACAAGTTATTATGAATAAATGGATATCGGAGTATAATAAGTTAAGAATCTGTATATGGCCATTAGGACATCTTCTGTCTGATCAGAAGAGACTAAGACGGATCATTTTAAAGACAAAAAAACTGAAAGATGCATAAATGCTTTTAATACACACAGGACTGATAATTTAAATTCAATAGATTATTTCGACAGTATACGCCTTTTCAGTGCAAATAAAAACTCATCTTAAAAAACTCAAACATCTTAAGAAGGTGACGGAGAGCAAATAACCTACAGAGACTTAAAGTAACGCTATATCCCCGGCTATTTCCCTCTGAAGACAGAGCCTTGAACGAGGCAGATACTCCTAACTTTCACAGAGTGTCACTGAAAATACTTAATTGTACGGCTTTTCCATGAAAACTAGCTATATCAGTGTAAACAGACGATGCAATTGATAGCACCAGTTGCGTCAATTTCAGTTACATGTACTGGCAGCTTTATATATTGAAGTATAATCAACCGTTTTCAATTCGTGGTCATTACCAATCGATTTATTTCTACGACGTTTTTATTAATGGCGAAGATTTAGTAAGTCTAATGCATATTGATTTGCATAGGATAATATATATTATCATCGGCTTAAGAGCTAACATCCTGAGTTAGGCTGCAAGTAGAAATCTATTATACGGTAAGGCGAAGCTATTGATTTTATGTCAACATGGCTTCAGCACTACAAGGCGCTACACAAATACGTACGAGAGAATTTAAAAATTGGCCGTGCACTTTTTTGTTTAAAATGTCACGAAAAATGGCAAATAACGACTGCGTGTTAAATAAAAATCGGCAAACACGTTGCACGAAAATAACCTAGTGCAAGCCTCAAATAACCCACGTGGTTGTGTTGTTACACTCATCAACAAAGCAGTACAATAATTTTTCGCGCGGAAACATTGTAGTTTGTAAGAATTGTATGAACCAATCACCGTTTACAGAAGACAACATTATTTGCCGGTGTGCAGCGAGGCATAATAACCAAACTCAATTGGAATAGGTTAAAACTGACCCAAACACGTGACAAAATAGTGGCATAAATACTGCGGTGCAGTAAGTAAGCATCTTTGTTATTATCCGAGCAATGAGGTGTAATAGATCGGAGAAACTTTTATCTGAGACGTTATCCAAGATTGAAAATTATATATGTCTCAGACGTTGTCTAGAATTCAAGATAAAGATAATAAAAGTGAATACTGTGATCGTATTTCCCGTTTACTTGAAGTGGTCATTAAATAGAACTTTACCATTAATTACAAGTGTGTTTTGTTTGAAGCCGTGATGGGTCACAAAAGTGTCATACTGTCACACTAGGTTGTTCTTTTAAACATTACAGTCATTTCAGAGTTAGTGCGATCAGTTTGGCTAGTAGTCAAGAAAAAATACTTCTACTTTACCTACTATGCTAATGATAATTTATCATTAGTTTTTGTCCTTTATTTAACATCAATAGAAACTTATTTAGTAACGCTTCACATACCACAAAACTGTCTTGTATGGTTTACTAATTCAAACAAGCTATTGTAAATGTAATTAGAGTAGAGGACAAATCGTGTAAATGAATGAAGTACCTATCAATGGATGAAACATTAACACGTATCCAGGTTTTTTATTATTTTTTTTTTTGGGGGGGGGGGGGGGGGGGNGAGCACCTGATGTCACTCTCAGTTTCACTGGAGTTCATACTGTGAGTCCCTTTGTTTTGAATGTTGTGATTTCTGTTTCTGTGCATTGTATCTGCCTAACGTCATTGTTTTCTGTGCCCTCGTTTTTGCCATGTCTTTGGACTTCGATTTTTGTAAATTCCACTCCTTTGTTCCTTCTGTATTATACTGCAATTCATTTATGTTATTAAGTTAAGTGATAAAAGCATACATCATTTACAGAAAAAATTAACCTGTGTGTAAAACTAATACCATCTCGCTTTTTCCGTTATCAGTGAAGTATGGAGTTGGTTGCAAGAGTAGATTTTTTTATTATGATTTTTGTTTTCGTATATGTATTTATAAACGGTTTAATGATAACAGCCTGCAACTTTCACAGAAAAGAAACATTAACATGTGAGTAAACATCATTCAAACTCCCTCCCCCTTTTCCATGATCAACAAAGCATGAAGTTGGTTGCATGGGTAAATTCTGCTTATGATTTTTGGCAGAAAATAGACAAAAAAAGTATAGATGATAAAAAGGCACAATGTTGAAAAAAGGCATTTTCCCTTAATGAGAAGGTGTAAAGAAATTTAATGCGTAAGCATCGTATGGGAACAGTTGAACAAATGAGGTATAAAGATCCATAGAATATCGTTTTAAAGGCAATTATTTACTTTTTGAGGAAGAAACAAACAAAATTCTCTGACTTTACAACCAAAATGGTTTGAACCTTCATCTACTAATGCTAAGCAGGATGAAGAACATCATGATGAACTGCTCGATGGACACAGCAATGTATGAACCTTCTAGCAGAAAAACATTTGAAGTTGCAGTTTCAATTCAAAATCCCTACAAACCTCGTCTCATTTCGGCTTCAAGTAATTGTTCTACCACAAATTTGTCCATCAATTTAACCAGTGCACTCACTTGTACAAAGGAGTTAGTCAAAAACTATTGTGAAAAAACATATCAAAACTCTGGTGTAAATTACTTTTGGAGTGTAAAAAATTCTATTGAAGCTTAAGATAAATTACAATCTATAGATAGACCAGTTTCATCTATTGACAGTTATGATTTTTCTACACTTCATACAACCCTTCTACATAATTTGATTAAATCTAAATTGGGTGAACTTATTAAATGGTCTTTTAAATTTCCGGGTCTTCAGTTTATTTGCTGCAACAATAAGGAAGGATTCTTCTCCAATATCTCTTACAACAATTATTGCTCCAGGACATGTGATGATATGATTAAGGCACTGAATCTCTTGCTAGACAACATTTATGTTCGTTTCGGCACCATTGTGTATCATCAGGTCATTGGAATCCCCATGGGTAGTAATTGTGCACCGCTCATTGCAGATCTTTTTCTGTTCTGTTACGAACGGGAATTCATGAAA
>MJUU01002134.1:36669-49524 GCA_002080025.1 Modiolus philippinarum
GACGACGCCAACACCATACCATTATACTACCGCAAAATTTTTGCGGTCGTATAAAAACTATATGTCTGTTTAACTTATCTAATCAACCTAATAAAAAATTTAATTCTTCTTTTCCAAATGAAAAAGTTAACAATGGTTGACCAACCATTAAATCTGTCTAATTCAACTATCCCTGTCAAGTGGTGACATGAAATCATTCAATAATATTTATTTAATACAAAAAATTTGCCAGCAAATGATGGAAATCAGAAATGGCACTCCATTATGTCGATTTCATATATCAGCATGTTCAGATTAACAACCAATTTCAAATCTGGAAGAAAAATCAGACAAATGCTTATGGATCTAAGAATAAAAAGAAAAGTTGTCTAAATTACTCAAAAAGTAATGCAATCTTGAACTATAGATAAAACAGTATCAGCATAGCTAAAACATGTACAAGGACATATGTAATAAATAATGAATTTCCAAATCTAAATTTAATTAATGCAAGTTATATGCATTGTATGTACCTTGTAGCACCTGTACAGGTAATCTTTCCTGATGACCATATACTTGCTGTTGTATAGGGTCTTCGTATTCTCATATTGCACATCTAAAACAAAAAAAAGTTAATAACCACTATATTACTACATGTGCTTGCTGTTCTGATCTATACACATCTCAGTATAAACATTTTTGTCTTGCCAGCAACGAAAGTCGCGAAGGCGAGACAAAGTGACCATAGATTCTGTCATCAGCGTCAACTTCAACATTTGGTTAACCAAAATGTTAAAAACTTTTTTTGAACTTCAATAACTTTCTGAAATCTTGCTCAATATCAATGAAATTTTAACACAATATTCAGCACAACATCATTATTGAATACCAAGTAAATTTTTGAAAAAAAAAAATAATTCAAATTTTCCGTGTTTTGCCATTTGTTGAACTTCGTTTTTTTCAATTATTTATTGTTTTTGTTTCCAACCTTTACGAATTATTAAATGTTACTACATGTCTCGCTACATGTACACCATGTTGACAACTTTTGTGGTTGGATCTTCATGATCTTGGCCACTGAAGTTCCACACAATTCTGGTCCCTTTACTCGGATTTTGATGTAAAATTCAATTTTCATGCCCGGTAAACCAAATAGCCTCAACAAAATGTTGAGACGCCAAAAAAGTATCTGCAACTTCCTGTTGAGAGTGTCGGTCACTAATATTGACAAACATGACAAATGAGTACAAAGCAAGTTAGTTTTCTCGCGATCATGCATATTTTAAGACATGTAAATTGTTTTGAAAATCAAAGAATGCTATTCTCTAACGATATGATCGTGTGGAAATTTCCTGCATCCCACTTTGCGAAAGAGATGCCATATGCAGCAACAAGGTCACTTCGTGTACGTCTTGGTATAATTTCAATCATTTCATTGTGTAAGAAGAGGTTTCCATGAAAATAACATATTTAGATAATAGGATATATACCATTGAGACGGGACAATATGATATGTAGATCGAAATTATTTCTTTTGTNNNTTTTAATGACTCTTTACGATAGTCAATTTATTATGTCTAGATACGTCAAAGAAATGTAATAATAATCTCGATCACTTCCAATTTATTGTGAGAAAAATATCAGTAAACCCACTATTAATTTGTGACAGACAGTCTCAACTAACAACTGAAGTTCTCAACATGTGACTGAAGATCTCAAACTATTAAATTTGTGGAAGTTTATTTGTTTTGGGCATGTATTACTCCTATTTCTGTAATGGTAGCGAGTCTATCAATACATAGTATCCCATTATTCAAACATCTTATTTTCGAGAAACCTCCTGAAAAGCAGGCAATTCCCACACGATTATATCGGAAGAAAATTGCATTCTTTGATTTTCAAATCATGTCTTAAAATATGTGTGATTGCAAGATAACTTTTAAGAGTAAACTGAGTTATAAGCAACTACCATTGTAACATAATTGACATAATCCTTGTTCCAAAAAATTCCAAAAGGGAATGTAAAGTATTAATTGTCCACCACTAACCTTTTTCCAAGACCTCTCGGCCTTAGGCCTTCATCAGTTAAAAATCTTTTCCTCAGTCTACATGGTGTACCTTGTTTGTTGCCTCTCTAAAAATGTTGTGATTGTAGCTCTTGTTTACTGTACTTGGAAAAAGGTTAGTGGTGGACAATTAAAACAACATAATTAACTGCTTTTGGTGGCTTCAATTGTCATATTGTGTAAATAATTCAATTCAAATAATTTTATTGATTAAATAAGCAAAGGGATCGGACAACAGGCTAGGCCTATATATATCCTCTCCCACAACAAGATGGTACAAATGGAACAATTTAAATGAATATATATAAATGATGATCACATATTATACAATATACAAAAATCAAAAGAATACAAGAATCAAAAGAATATAAACAGCAGTTTGTTTTGTGATAGAGACAAGATAGAAAAAAGAGCATATTTCAATCATATTTTACACATTATGATGTATCATTTAAGTGGATCGTTTGTTAATATAAGGTATTTTCTGTAAATAATAATTGTTTTTGGTATATATAAAGCAGTAAAAATAAACATTTTTGTATGAAAAATACATTTGTTCTTATAAACTATATTGTTATAAGAAAATGTGGGCGACTTTTTCTGGGTTAGGGTTTAGAGTTAGGGTTAGTGTGAGAGTTTGGTCTCCCTCAATGGAGAATCTTCTCAAGTGTGAGAATGGATGAGTAAGTGGGAGTCTCCCTTGCAATGTGGGAGGGTTAAAAAATTCAAGGTTGACAAGATAGTGAATATGATTTTGAGACGTTTATGCCCTAAAACACATTCAACATATGAAATTTTGGCCATGCGTAATTTCGGACTTGGCCGTTTCGGCCCTGTCATAAGTATATGCTGCATTTCTGTATAAATCTTGGCAATTGATAAATTGCCAATTATTTCAATGAACTGCTTTCAAGGTTGGTCACCAACATATATCTCAACATGACCAGATTAATCATCTATAAGCAGCTTTTGCTCATAACTTTATTAGAGAAGAAATTATTGTATAAATAGTAAGAGGAGTAATTATATTAAATTTTTATCGAATGTTGCTGAAGTTTGTCTTAGTTTTAGGTCAGAGATATACTAACTTGACGACTTCATTGCCTTTCAACAGAATGCTCAAGTATTTAATACTTTGGAACCAACCAAAAAACTATCAAAACATAACTTTATTTGTTATTTTGTTTTCCAACTAACAAATAACTTAATCATTATAAAAACATTGTTAATGCATTTGAATTTTTTTCAACAACATTACATCATCGATTGAAATATCAGAAAACTGTACAAAATAAGTAAGACACCTCTTTGTAAAATGTTTTCATTTAACCCATCACAAATCAGATTACGGCCGCAACGACAAAGTCCGAAATTACGCTATGGCCGAATTGTCCTGCTACTGTGAATATGTATGTCATGGGGATAATAATGTGATATGCATAAAATATAATGCACAAAAAGTATGATATAATGGCAATTAATTAGCTAAACTAGGCATTATATAAAAGAAAGACTTTCGAAATATTCAAAATACGTATTACTGAACAGTTCAAGATTCAAATACGAAATAAATATCAATTTTCATTTCAAATAGAACAAAGAAAAGAACTAAAATTTAGATTGGTAACGAAAATTTAATGGAACAAGAAATTAATCCAAATAAGGAGAAATTACACCACTAGCTAATTATATATTTTGATCAATTGATACAAAATTTACATATATAGAAAACATGTAAATAGACGACACAATAATACTGATAAACACTGGTGAGTGGACAATGAAATGTAGGTGTGAATATTTCAATATTCAGGTTGCAAGGGAGAGGAAAAGAGAGTTGGTTCCAAATGTCGTTACCCCGGGGCCGTTACATAACATGTGTGTGGATGATGAGGTTCTACTAAACTCGACTACACATATGCCGATACATACACTCTGTTCTCTTTTGTACTCAACATTAGTTCCTTCCATTGCAACTGTCTTCAAATTTAAATGACATCTTGTACTAAATGTACACACAACATTGTTAATCATTATGTCTATGCAAGGGGCCTCCGTATCATCACCATTTTCTAACTCGTGCAAATTGTTGGCCTCAGCATCAGTACCATTTTCTATCTCGTGATTATTATTCGTTGCCATTTCTACCTTGTACGAATCAGATTCGTGTTGGGGAATGCTTCCTTCTATCTGGACGTCTGTCATTGTAATGTTTTAAGAGTTAATATAAATTGCTTACACCACATTCTCAGTCTTTTCTATTGTGTTTACATTATCAACTGATTAATGTCCGTTTAAAGGGCTCATATTTCTTTTATATTGTCATTTCGACGGCAGAATAGTTTCAAGAGGTCTTGAACTCTTGAATTTTTTCATTCATATAATTTTAAATCGCATGTAAGAGAAACTATTGCATTTTATCAATCAGACGAATTTGTGTGATTTTGCAACAGCAGCCATGCTTTCCGGTAATTCTGTTTAACCAATCAAATACGTGAAAGCTATTGCATGGGAGATAACCAATGAAAATAGAAATTCCGCGGGAAATTTTGAGTTGTTTTTACGCTTTATTTATGTCAATGTTTTCAATTTTGTTCAAAAGACAGCTGCATTGATCTTCATTTAAAGTAGTAGACCCCCGGGTGTGACCCAAAATTTTCCACAAATTCAATTTTCTTTAAATTTGCAGTATGTACTTCAATAAAAAAAAAACTTTCGGCACCAGAGACATATAAATATATGTCTCTGCTCTCACCAAGCCGGGACTTGTCATGATTCGGATCATGATTGTGATAGTGAGACCCCGGGAGTGAGAAAAATATGTAGCCTAGATCAACATATTACCGATGTATTTAAATGTAATTGGTTGTATAAATTTGGAAATAAATCATTCCTTTGTTGGTATGCCAAGCCAGTGAGTGTACAAAACCGTAAAAAATTATTGGTGATTTCCTCTTGTTTTTCAAAAATATCCTGTGTCCATTTATCTAAAAGTCGCATAAAACCGATCTTTACCTATTATCGAGGTAGTTTGCAAAACATAATTTATACACTATTTATACTGAACACCAAACACTTTGATAGCTTTATCTAAGATATTATTTGTAGCCATGATACGTGTACTTTGGATTCAAATTCATTCTTAAATACTAAATTTTGATATAGATAAAGGTGTTTTATTACCAAGTGCCCAATTTAGGCTCCATCATTTGATGCACTACCCTAGAAATATTGTCATCTAAAATATCTTAAAACGTAGATTTATTATTCGGTGTGTAACTAAATGATACAATATTATGTCATTTTTAATTCTTTAAAAGTACAAATAAGTTAAAGATTCATTTTTGGGATGTGCATTTCTGCTGTTATGGTGAAAATTGTCGACTTTTTCCCTTAAATTTAGGGAAGATCTGTTTACGATATGTTTGATAGTTGCAACCAACTTTATTTTATATGCTGATTTGATCTTTAATGCTTTATTTATTTATGGAGGATTGCTAACAGCCCGAGGGCCACGAGTAGCTTTCCCCAACAGAAGTAACAAGACATATATACAATACAAGACAGTACAAGATACAAACAAGACATATATACAATATAAGACAAGAACATTTAAGACATACATACAGTATAAAATGTTTTTTGTCATATAAGAAGTATGGCTAATCTTGATAAGCTAGAACGTTAGAACCGTTTGCATTTTATCAAAAATTCATATACATAATTAAATATTGTACAATTCTGAGAAGCAGATAAATCTTTACTCCCATATAGCAGTATATTGGTGACATAATCCTTACAATAGCGTACAAATATATCAATGATGCCTCCATTCGTCAGGAACAAATGCAAGTTACACCACCCCCCGATTTCTTTGAATTGTGAGGTAAAAGTTGGTCATACTTGTGCAAAATTTTACGGAAAGTTGTAATTCCCTTGATAGCACATCATTCATAAAAATATATCTCAAAATGGACCTTTTCCGACTACTTCTGTATATATTCTTTATCTACAAGTAATTACTCGTTTAATTATATGTTTGTAAATGAACAAAAGGAAAAGGGTGAAATTTTTTTCATGAAAATTAAAAACGCCACGGAAATAGGCATGCATCAATAATACATCTTGCTTAAATTTAAATATTCTATAAACAAATGTAATACACATTTAATAGGTAGTGCTATGTGCCATACCAAATCTGATCATAAGTAACAAGATTACGTTCACATCATACCAACCCATATAAAAATTATAAAATTCTTGTCATATATGATTTTAAACTTATCACACAAATTAAAATTCAATTTATTTTCAGATTTGTAATTTTAATATAAGCTAATATAGTCTGTTCTGTTCGACCACAAATTAATATATCCAGCCGTTCTCTTATATAAGCGATATTAATGTATCGGTGAGCAGGAAGCTAGTCAGCGGTAATAAGGCCAAACAAATTAATTCTCTGTTTGGCGTCAACTTTATTTTTGAAATGTAGGAGGGTAGGCGGCAAACAAACAAAACCAAAACAAAGAACAAGGAAAGAATTTTTGAAAATAACACACTCTGAAGTGATCAGTGTTCATTAAAAGTTAGTTTTCAGAATTCACTTGAATCCAGTGAAGATAGTTTTCTAACTTTTTCCCATTTCTGTGTATGTCCGCCCTTTTAAAAAGTTTTCTCATAGTAATAGAAAAAAAGAAGGGAAACAGGGAATGTGTCAGAGACAACGACCCAAAGGGGAGTTAGATAACAACTCAAAGCCACCATAAGATCGTCAATGAACGGTGAGAAAACCCCACACCCAACGGCAGGTCGGAGTCGGCCCCTGAATAAAGAGTAATCAAGTTCAGCGAAATAATATTTGTGGTCTTCTAAAACGATGATTAAAATATCATTTCAATCGCAAAACCAAAAAAGCTCCTTTGTTTGTTTTGTTAGACTACTGTGTAATATAGCCTAAGAGGTGAAGATATTTGAATGATTTCCCATGGTGTCCCATGTTAAACTATTTCCCCCCATTGGTGGCCATTTTAAATGAAATGTGAACTTGCCAGAGACATTCTTTAATGGGGACATTTAAGGAATAAAGTTATAAAGTAAGCGAGAACCGAACAGCCAGCCTAGTACGAACAATCCAAGGATTAACCCCAATTTGCCAGGAGAAGGTATTAAATGTGATTCCCCATGGCCCAATTCTCGCGGCTATCCTGGATGAAGGGAGCATTTTTAAGTGCCACTGATGGACAATTGTGGTAAAGTTTGAACAAATAATAAGAAATGGAGAAAACTGACATTGGACAAAATATTAGTACCTGCAGATACATGTACATGGTAAGGTTAAGCTTTTTTGTTGTTCTCTAAGTGCGGCTCCGGGAGATTTTCAATACTTTCTCATATTTTCCAATATTTAAGTGTGTTCCACGCTTGTGGCTACCGTCAGCTGCGGACTTGCTAGACACATTTTTAATGAAATATTGTTTTTCTCTATATGATCAAGTGGTTTACAGGACATCTATGAACGAATTGTTTACGTAGGACGGACAATGAAATCGGACACCAAGTGTTGTCAAAAACTCATTCTCTCTTTAACCAGGCGTCAAAACTAAAATGGCTATGCAAAGCAAATAAGACCATAATATCCATATTTAACGAATTTAACCGAAAAAGGACAAAACCGAGATTGATAACATGTTAACATGGTCTAAAATTATTCGCTTCCGCATTATTAAAAAAAAAGATGTGTGCTCCATGGAACACATGTGTTCCCTGCACTACAGAAGAGCTATTTTTGTCTCAGTGAACCTCTAAAATCTATAAAATTAAACTTTTTGGTATAAGGTGAATGTCTACATTTAGATCAGGAGATAATATATATATCCTGCAAATTTGTTTAGAATATAGTTTTGAAGGACTTGCAGATTAACAATGATTAACAAAATGAGCTATGTTTGCTTGGTTAAAACAAATTGTCAGTTTAATGTGCACAACCAAATCTGATACACAAAATATACCGAAAGTTTGGTAGCAATCTGCCACAAAATTTCGAAGGAGTCACAGTTTCACGTACAGAATTAACATAAGACCTATTTTGGCTCAGGGAACCTCTCAAATAAGTAAAATCAAAATTGTATTGTATCAGGTGTACAATTCAATTAGAGTAGATGAACAACATATCCCTGCGAGTTTGGTTGGAATCTGACTTAAGAATTGTGATGGAGTAACAGATTAACAAACCAGATAAACAAATGAGCTATTTTGGCTCTGTGAATCTCTAAAATCTGTAAAACCAAAATTCTAGGTATCAGGTGCACAACTACACCATGTGAACAACATATCCTGCAAGTTTGGTTGGAATCTGTTTTCCAATACTTGCCTGTCGAACGCTTGAAGCCCACATACATATTAGAGCACTTGGGATGTTTAATAACTGAAGATAGTACAGAAAAGCAACTGAGAAGACGACAATTGATAATAAAGAGTGATGATAGTAATAGCCGGTTTATAGCTGTAAAACACATCTTGAGAAAATATGATATGAAGGAAGCTATTTGGTACTTGAACAATCCAGTTGAGAAAATATCATGGAACCTATTAGTCAAAAACACTATATTTGGATATTGGACTAAACTAATTTCTGAAACAGTCACCTTTGAGAAAAGGGAAAATTCATCCATTATTCAAGATTAACTGTCACTCGTCATTGGATTCTTTAAGATTCCCAATAAAACTTAAATTACTAACTGGGTCTTATATACTGCAAAATAGAAGGATCAAAATGTATAAAAATGAAGTTGACTCCAAATGCCTACTATGTAAAGATGGAGAGGAGAATATAGAACATTTCATTATATGCTGTCAGAGCCTACAAGATGTGAGAAATCCAATAATATATGAATTAAGTAACATTTTTAATGGCTTGGGAGTAGACATGAATAAATTGACGATACAAGAAAAGATACAAATCTATTTGGATATAACACTTCAGGCGATAGCTCTTGGGAAAAAAACAAATGATCTCAATTTAAATTTTGATTTAGGAGGGGATGTTATTATAGAATGTGAAAAGAAGTAAAATTATTAGGTGTTACTATAGATTTCATGCTTGATTTTAATAGTCATATAAACAATATGTGTAAGAGGGCTGCAAGGCAACAAAATGTCTTAAAGCATATTGGGCACCATCTAAATCGACCCAGTAAAATGACTATTTATTTTTCATTTATTATGTCTAATTTTAATTATTGCCTTCTAACATGGCCCGGCACCTGAATCGGTTTTCGGGGGCTTCGGCTACAGAGCTGCCGGGCGCGTCCCCAGGTGGTGGATAGGGGAATGCCCTGTCTATGCGGGGTAGTCAGGTCATAATACGGAAAGCCTGACCGCGAACCATTGTAGCCAAACTGTGTGGAGAAACGCCACGCTCCATGCAGTATAAAGACCCCTTCTATATTTCTCTAAAGAGAGCAGACGCACTGGGTGTCGTATGGAAGGCTAAATTTCCTGCCCCTACCCATTTCTCCAATTTTCCAGTGGCAGTCAAAAGTCGTTGCCCAGGTTGTCCCTTCCACCTTTATTTCTTTCGTCTGATACTTTCAATTTTTTGAATTGATTAACTTGTTCTCGTCCTGATATAGCTGAAATATTGCTCACTGGACGTTAAACTCTTAACTAATCAATCAATCAATCTAACATGGCATTTCTGTTCTGAAAGCAATGCCGCCAAAATTGAAAAACTGCAGGAAAGAGCCTTACGCTTTATTTATAATGATAAAGAAAATACATATGAGTATTTATTATCAAAATCTCTTTTACCGTCCCTAAAAATAAGACGCCTTAGGTCAATAGCTCTGGAAACTTTTAAAATTATAAATGGAAATAGCCCTGTTTTTATACAAGATCTGATAAACTAGTTTGAAAGATAATTCTCTTTATAACTTTAGGTCAAAAAACAATGCAAAAATACCAAGGGTAAAACCACAAGGTATGGTCTAAAATCTTTTAGGTATACAGCCCCTAAGATCTGGAATACTGTGAATTCATTTTTATTTGTGGGGTACCAAATTTCGTGGTTTTCGTGGGGGGCCCTAAACCACGAATTCAAATACTCTAACAAAATATGATTTTCTTCTGCAAGCATCAAACATAATGATCTGATCAACGAAGCTCATAAAACCTTGCACTTGTACCTGAGCCCCACACAACCTGATATATCCAAAAAGGGAAGATATTTAACCTTTAATAGCAGCAAAATAAGTTCAAATGCTTTTTTTCAAGTGTTTCCCAGTTATCAAATTAGGGGTAACTGGCTTCCTATTTTGTTTTTCAACTATGCTAAAGTGTTGATTTGCAGTTAAGAAGTTTTGACAAGAACCATCTCAATTTAGTTTTGATAAGATACTATTAATTAAACTTTTATAATTTTAATTATGTTTTACTGAGGAGGACATGTAATTTTAGCAATCAATACAGGTGTCTATTTATAAACAATGAATGGAGTAAGGTTATGTCAAATGATCACCTAATTATATAATATCTACACATTACTATGAATTGTTAATTACAGGTGACTTTAATTACAGGTATAGTTCTAAATTTTGGTGTTTTGACATCAATACTTAAGGTACTAAAGCCATGAATTTTAGAATTTTTATTTCTATCAATTTTTGAAAACTTTTCTTTGAACAAGTGGCAATCCACGAATTTACGTATACCACGAAAAGTGTTTTTATCTCTACCCACGAAAATTGGTATCCACGAAATTAAATGAATTCACAGTAGTCCTCCTAATGAACTAAGAGTGCAGACAAACTTGAATCAGTTCAAGACCCTTATTAACACATGGACAGGACCATCCTGTTCATGTGTTAGCTGTAGATACTAGGGACTGTATGCCTATAATCCTTTATATTTGTTATCACTCTCATTTTTAGTGTAGTTATTTTTTTTTTAAGTGCTTCTTCTCTTAAGTCCATATCTGGTTTTGTTTGATCCTTTATTTAAATCTGCTCATTTTGATTATCAAGTAGTGCTTTGACCTAGCACAAATTCTTAGTGTTCTTAGTACTATATGTTTTATGTTTAGTGTGTGGGCGGCAGTATTTCTGGGCATTCAGTGAAACCAGAACAAGTAAAAGTGCTAACACTGACAAAGACAAAACATTTATCAAATGTGAAATAACAAACACAGAACGTCTTTGATTCAAGGCATCACTATAAGACAGTCGAGCTTTTCTCGGCTTAAATTCAGCTGCGCTTCACAGCTTGTCTGTCTATATTGCAAAGTTCATTCAATACATATCACTAGTTGAAATAATCTTATAGAATGGGTTTTATGATAAATGCAACATTTGCAAAAATATATCAAATAAAAGAATCAAACTGATAAATTTAAGACATAGATGAAAGTAATGATTAATGTTCATTTCAAATTAAAAATAATTTAAAATATTTATTTTTATGTCCAAAATAATTAAATATAGTTCAGGAAGCTAAGGGACACAACCCAGCTCTACTACAAGTGCTTATGTTTGCTTAGTTTGCCATGTTTTAATGTTGCTCTTAATTACATGCTTTATGCTATTTCTTATGCTTGTGATCCATATGTTTTATGCTTTGTGCTATTGCTTATGTTTTATGCAGGATTACTCATATATGTGTTTTATGTCTGTATGCATGACTGTATGTGTTTTATGTTTGTGTAGTATGAATGTAGTCGGTATAAAAGCTCTACAGAGCTTATATTTGAATCCGACGTTAAATAAAAATTACTTGCTTTAATTATTTACTTACTTACTTACACCTATGGTCAAAACCTGAATATACCCCTAACCAGCCGTGTGGTAAAAATTGAAAGGACAACTCGATTTCTACTGTTTCAAATCCATCTGGAACGCCGTAGAATATTGACAAGACTAGAGAAAATATAACAATTAAACATAAACCAGCTTCAACTTATGATTACAATGTCAGTTTTTATATTTTATGATGAATATTTTAGTGTGACAAAAACTGTATGTTAAACAACATATAATAAACCATGATGACGCACCAACTCTTTTAGAGTTTAGAACTAGAAACCAACCTATTATAGTAATTGATTTTTATCGAAAAGGTTACAATGACTTTTTACCTTTTTAATAATTTTATTGTTCTATTCTAAACTGTATGTCATGACTAAAGCACAGTGGGGGTACCGTCGATGGGGGTGAAGATTTTAGATTTTAACATCGGAGGAGATTCATTTTAATCAGATGAAGGCTAACCCGGATAAGTTCCAGGCCATAGCAATTGGCAAAAAGTCTAGGGATATGAATATTAAATTTAATTTAGCAGGAAATAAAATTCAGTGTGAGGAAGAAGTAAAATTACTGGGGGTAACCATAGGTTTAGAACTTAATTTTAACTCCCAAATTTCTAATATTTGTATTAAAGCTTCTAGACAGCTAAACGTTTTAAAAAGATTAGGTATTTATTTAAATAAATTAGGAAAGATAACAATATACTATTCCTTCATTTTGTCTAATTTTAATTTTTGCCCCCTAACATGGCATTTTTGTAGCGAATCAAACAAATAAAATAGAGGAAATTCAGGAACGTGCATTAAGGTTTATATATGATGACTATAAAAGCACATATGAAGATCTGTTAATTAAATCTAAACTTCCATCACTAAAGGTAAGAAGATTGAGAACTATGGCTATAGAAGTATATAAAATTTTACAAAAGGATAGCCCTTCTTACTTACACGATCTAGTGAAAATTAAAAATACAAAATATCATTTCAGGTATGACAACATTGCTGAATTACCACCAG
>MJUU01002136.1:0-14310 GCA_002080025.1 Modiolus philippinarum
CTGATTAGGTAAGTTTCCAGATAACATGAATGAAGTGGTAGGTTGATGACATTTAGTATGTAGGTTGGTCTTGTACAGTACATGCCAGTCTGGTAATTGATCTTTGTCCTTGACCTAAATGTCACGGTCTAATGATCATGTTAATGTTCTCTGAATAGGTGTGTTTCCTAACAACTATAAGTGGTTAATCTAATATGTAGCCTGGTCTTGGAAAGTACGTATCAGAATAGCTGATGGCTTTTGGTCATACCCCTTTTTTTACAGTCTTGTGAGCATGCTAATTTTCTCAGTTTTTTTACTTGTAGGTCAATTATATTTTGCATCTAGGTTGGTATTTGGTAGAACATAGTGGCCTTCTATATTACTTTTGTCAGTTACTAAAATTTCCTATTCTAGTGAGCATGTTCAGTTTTCTGATTAGGTCATTTTGATTATTACATCAATAAAGTTGTCAATCTAGGACGGTTGAAACATCAATTAGGGTCCACCCTTGTTGAAAATGCTAAATATAACAAATGTAAAATGATTGCTATCTTACATGGTCTTTTAGGTTATTCTCTTTATAAAATCTTTACATGTCCATCTCGACCCTTGTAATCTCAGTGTCATATATTTATACTTATTAACAGGTTTTAATATACATGTTTATATTCATTATTCAGGTTAATTTACAGTAGTATATATCGTCTGCAGATGGAAAAAGAAGCAATGGAACAACGCTTTTATTTTTGTGTCTCATCTTGAAGTCACTATACACCTTTGATTATACTTGGCTTATACAGAAGGATGAAGTATAACTAGCTTACGCTTTAAGCATTTCCGATTCATACTTAGTTTCTGCTTATCTTTTAAGGATAACATTTATGCTTGAAGTATAAATGAAGTATCCTTAAAGGATTCTAGAATTATACTTTCTATGAGAAAAATTTGTACGGGAATGTGCCTTTTTCTTATTTCTTTAAGGTTAAATAACTTCTATCTTCAGTATTGCAGGCCTCGATCTAATATGGAATGGAGAAAATGTGTCTTTCCTTTTACAACATAGGATAAATTACAGCAAATTTCAGTATAGCGGGTATCGATTTATCGATTTAAGAAAACGGCAGGTATTGATATAGTATAAAACAGAAAAAATGTGGCTTTCTTTAATGTCTTAGGTTAAATAACAGCAAGATTCAACATTTCCGTCACTGGAATTATATCAAACGGAAACAAATGTGCGTTAGATCACAGCAAGTTTCAGCATTGAAGGTACCGATTTAATATCGAATGGAGATAAATATGCATTTTCTTATGTTTTAGGTTAAATTCCATCTAGTTTCAGTATTACAGGCATCAATGTAGTATCAAAAGGTGAAAATGTGCCTTTTCGTCAGTGTTTAAAGTTAAATTCTAGAATTTTCAGTATTACAGACATCGATCCAATATGGAATGGAGAAAAATTTCTTGTCTTTTATGTTGTAGGTTAATTCACAATTAGTTTCAACATTGTGGGCACCGATTTAATATCGAAAGGAGAACATGGGCCTTTTTATTTAATGTTTATGTTTACAGCAAGATGCAGTTTTGTGGGCATTGATATAATATTGAATGGAGAAAATGTGCCTTTGATTTTAAGTGCTTAGTTAAACTACTTTTTGTTTTGATATTGCAGCTATCGATATACATATGATATTGAATGGAAAAAATAGTGCCTTTTCTTGAATGCTTTAAGTCACATTAAAGCAAGTTTCAGCATCGGGCATTTATGTTATATGAAATGAATAAAATGTGTTTTTTTCTTATATGCTTTGGGTTCAATTACAATAAGTTTCAGTCTTACCGGCATTGATATAATATCAAATGGAGGAACTGTACCTTCACTTACAGCAAGTTTCAGTTTTGCTGGCATCAAAATAATATCTATCGAATAGAGGAAATCTCCCTTTTTTATGTTTTATGTTAAATTACAGGACATTTTTAGTATTGCGGTCATCAATGTGGAACTGAATGAAAAAAATATGTTTTTTCTTCAATGTGTTAAGTTCAATAACATTTAGTTTCAGTATTGTGGTTATTGACATAATACCAAATTGAGCAAATGTGCCGTTTCTTCTATGTGTTATATTAGATTACAGGAGGCGTCAGTATTGCGGGTATTGATATAGTATGGAATGGAGAAAATATGCCTTTTTTATGTTTTAAGTTAAATAACAGCAAGTTTCTGACAACGATATAATATCAAATGGAGAAAATGTGCATTACTGTTATATTTCGTAAAAATTACAGTTTGTTTTTCCTCTACCGGATTTGACTTTACTACTGCAAATGACATGTTCAACAAGGTGTGTGTCTTATAAAAACAGGAGATGCTTACTATACCGGTGCACTTGATCTCTTTTAATATTTGGTCCTTTGCTTGGTTATACCAAGGTTTTTGTACAGTCTTTGTATCATGTGAATTTACTCCATATCTTTTCATGGTTATGCACATCCAGACATGCTTTCAATAAGGTATGCAGTTTACCAGTTTGCCAGTGTAAGACAATGTAGGAAGTTATTTTTCTTGTAAAAGCATTATTTTAGTTCAAACTTCAGATATATGAAAATCAACTCTCAAGGTTGTTACCATTACGTATGATGTAATACATTTTATTTTCACAAATTTAATTCTGCTTTTGTTTGAATATATACAAGTAAAAAAACCCAGAAAGTGGAAGAACAAATACTTTCTAAATTAAAATACAGTGTTGAAATACAATGTATTTGACCTCTTTTACATTTTGCTTTAAGAATTATTATTGTAGCACTTTGCCTTTTCAGGCTTGTTACATTTTAACGACTGTTTTTCTTATCATGTGTTCACAGTGAAATGTCAGCTTTTCATACAATGATCTTGTGTTGCTTCTATCAGCACTTTTGTCTCCATTTCTGTCTTGATATATTTTTTTTCTATATTTTTATTTATGTATTTGTAGAACAGTTTCATGATATGATTTTTCAGAGTCATGAGGAACTTGTTACATTTTGTTTGCAAATATTCCTGTTCAGCTATCGATCAATACACTGCAGATATGCTTTCAATATTTCTCTAAATGTAAATCAAATTTAGTAATGTTAATTGATGATGGACTTATTGGACAGAGAAAATGAACTGAAAAGCTTCAAATTTGTATATTTCTGCTATTTTTATGATAGTTGAATGTATTTCTTTTGGATTTTTTTAATGTATTTTATATTTAAGTTTATAGGGAAGACTAGAAGAGAGTGGTTGAGTTAAGATATTTTGACAAACTGTAAACATGTACTTTTCTTTGATTGCACCAGTGCATAAGTTTAAAAATTGATTAAATGTTTTTTGTTATTAAAGATATCAAGGTTTTATATGATTTTTTTGTTTCTTTAATACAAAAAATACCCGTGTTGCATAAAAAAACTGTAAATTTTGTTATGCTGTACACGTGTTTCAAGGAGTTACCTCTCATCAGCAGCATCCATATCAAATAATATGGAAAGCCATAATCCAAAAGTTGTCACAAAAGAAGTACTCATTACCAACAAAATCGAAATAGGAAGCCAAATCCAGTACCAAGGATATCTACCGAGTGCTATACACGGAATGAAGCCTCAGCATTTTTAAGTGGTTAGAATTTTGATAAAAACAGTAAATTTGTATAACAGGCAAGGTAAAATTTTCATGTCAGACAAGTCTGACTATCGGGCTTGTGAATACCCTCGGGGACCTCTGATTCACCAGCAGTGGCATCGGTCCAATGGTTCAAAATACAAAAAATACAATTCTTTCTAAATAATTTAGAAAGAATGGAAGATGTATGAGTATATTTTTTTGATTTGCAGAAGAAAGGTTTTTACTGTTGTAGATTCAAATAAAAAGGAATTGTGTGTTCCGTCGTTGTTGGTCTCGGATATTATCCACAGGTACTGTCAGGTGGAGCTTTTAAAAATGGTATTCTTAATATATGATTTACCTCCCCAATTTAAATTTAAAGCCTAGGTGGCATGTTATTACATGTAGCTCGTTTTTCAGTAAGGGTTTAAATTCCGGTGTTTTAATATATGTCCTACGTTATACTTATAGCGTATAAATGCTTTGTTGTATTGAAATTGAATATACATTTAACTTTCCAATTTGCTTAATTGAATGCCTAGCTGATATGGTAGAAGTAGCACATAACTGAGTATGTTTGTGTCCTGTAGTTAAAAAAGATGTTTAATGTTGTAGATATGGTGTGTAAATGATGTGGCTGAAATTGTTGATATGTATATTTCCTTCTAGATTTTAGATTATTGTTAGTATATTTCGTATCTCATATTTGAGTATGAGTTTGATGAGTGGAGTTGAAATGCCCTTATCTGTAGATGTGATTTGTATTAAAATGTATTGATATATGATATAGATATGTTTGCAGTTTGTGAAATTGCGGAATGAGATTGAGTCCGAATGTTAAAATGTAACGCTTGAAGACTAAATCTAGGAATGCACTATTTTAATGAATAATACTCAATATTGTTGAATATAAGTTTTGTTAAAAAATGGATAACAGGAAACACCTACACTATAAGTTCGAATCCTCTGATTGGAATACATTTTTGTTAAGTATGTTAAGTGTTTATTTACATATATGTATTATTTTCCTCGTTGCAAAGTATGTAACGGGGTAGCACATATTTAAATATGAGTTTGAGTCCAGGAGTTGGAATACGTGTTTTTTCTTTTGTAGACAGAGTGTTTAAATCTGAACATAAACATTATTTCCTAGATATAAACTGAATTCCATATTGATTACGTTAGCAGTATAAATATATGCTCGTAGATAAGGTCTAAGAATACATTGTTTTGATGAATAATGCCTTAATTAATAGGTAGATGTACTTTGAAACCAAAACATCGAGCCTAGAAAATTGGTATATAGTGTTCTGTAGATATACGCATAAATATATAGACTTATTTGTTTTTGTTTACATTTAGGAATGAGTAGAAATAGACAGGCATTATTTTGTATGTACAAATGTTAGAAACATAATTGCTTCTAAATTTAAATGGTATCTAATGGTATGTAAACAATATGCCTTTTGATATTAGGAAAAATAATCGTTAAGACGTTGATGTTATTGGTTACTTTCAGCTTTCAATTATTCGTTTTAACACTTTTTCAATGGAGATGATATAAAATTTTAATTTTTCTTCAGTCTATTTGAAGTAACACAGTTTGGTCAGTATAATAAATGCAATTATAGTCTAGTATACAGCGAAGGAATTGTTCAACTTTCACAAGGAAGAGCTCATCGTGTGACTCGAGTGCTTTCATCGTGTGAATCGCGTGCCTGCATCGTGTGATATTTCCCGTTCATTGCATGTATTGTGTAGCGTGCGTTTGCTCGTTTTAGCAGCAATCAAAGAATATCACCATATTAAGCCTCATCAGTTTTTGGGCATTTTTACTATTCATGGCTCCACTGCCGATTTTTGTCAAACTAAGAACGCATTGCTTTATTTAATCAGAATACATTGTTCAGTTTTGAAAATTTAGTTAGATAGTTAGATTAACACGTTAACTAATTATTACCAGATTAAACACCACTGGATTTTCTAATATATTGCCTTTGTCGGGCAACGATGACAATGATTTTAAGAGCACTTTGCCAGTATAAATTAAGCGATCCCGCATCCATGACCACAAAAGACATAAATGTAGCGTTGCTCGACATTAAGCAAAAAATTCCACTCGAACTGGTGCTGGGGATCTCCTTGGGCTTCTCATGAGGTATGAGCAAAGCTCATTCTTGAAGACACCATGGTGACTTCAAGACGAAAAACAACAAGAAAAGCGTTGTCATTTTGCTTTGATCTACGATGTTTTTGTAGAGACTTGTCTCGTGTACATTTACTCCATATCTTTTCATTGTTTTTCATGTAATATAACAATTAAGAATTGAATACACATTATTCTGAAGTTTCATTGGGAATGTAGATATTGACCAGGCGCACATTTTAAATTTTAAAAATGTACACCCGGTATAATCACTTGAAAATAACACATTCATTTTATATATATATTTTAAACCCCAAATATTAAAAGCAAATTGTTAAAAAGGAAAGTGAATCATGTTCATGATATTCTATTATTACAAATTAATCCGCCATGGGGTTATATGGTCAAATGTGCTTCATGGTACTTACAACTTCACATTGATATGTCACGTGATAGGTGTTCACCTATTAATTTGACGGAATTTTAATGAAAATGCATGAAATAAATCATTTTTTTTCGGATAAATCTACAGCAAGGCGGAAATTATATGTCCCTAAGCAAGTTCAGTATTGCAAGTTTGATATAACATCGGATAGGGAAAATATGCCTTTTCTTTTTATCTTTCAGGTTAAATCACAGCAAGTTTCAGTATTGCAAGCATTATCTTATACGTTTTAGGATAAATTACAGCAAGTTTCAGCATTTTGAGCATTTACTTAATATGGAATGTGTCTTTTGTATGTTTTAGGTTTTAATTACATGTTTCATTATAACGGGTATGGGCATGATATGGAATCGAGAATATGCTTCATTTCTTATTTGTTTAAGGATGAATTACAACAAGTTTCATTATTGCGACCATCGATATAATATCCTATGAAGAAAACGTACCTTTTCATTTACCTTAAGATTAAATTATAACAAGTGCCAGTATTGCGGGCATCGATATAATATCTAATTGAGAAAATGCGCCTTTTCTCATTTGTTGTAGCTTTATTCAAAGCCGGTTTCTGTGTTGCGGAAATCGATATTATTTAGGTTAATTACAGAGTTGCAGTATTGACGGCATCAATAAAATATCGATTAAAGAAAATTGTTTTTCCTTATAAGTTAAAGGGTAACATCCTTGATGTTTCAGTATTGCGGGCATTGATTTATTAGAGAATTTAAAATGTGCTTTTTTGTTTTATTTTAAATTACCGCACTTTCTGTATTGAGGGCAGCGATTTAAAATCAAATTTGGAAAATGTGCCTTTTCTAACAAGTTTTAGATTAAAGACAGGGAGTTTCATAATTGCTTGGATCGGTATAATATCGAAGGAGAAAATGTGCCTTTTATTTTATGTTTTAAGGTAGATTACATAAAGTTTAAGTAGAGTGGACATCGATAAACTGGTGAAAGGGATACCTTTCTATATATATTAGATACTTAAATTACAGCAAGTCAGAATTGGTTGCATTGATATAATATGGAATGGAGAAAATATTTGTTTTTTTTTATGTTTTAGGATAAATAATAGCAAGTTTCTGTATTGCGGGTATCGATTAAATATCGAATGGATAAATATTCCTTCTCTTATATGTCTTAGTTTCAATTACAGCAGGTTTTAAAATGATGGGCAGCGACAAAATCTCGAATGGAGAAAATTAGGCTGTTCTTGTATGTTTTAGGGTGAAACAGCAAGTTTCAGTATTGCGGGCCATGATAATATATCAAATGGAGAAAATCTGCCTTTTCTCATATGTTTTAGGTTAAATTACAAATTTCAGTATTTTGGGCGCCGATATAATATCAAATTGAGAAAATATGCCTTATTTAATACGTTATAGGTTCAGTTACGGCAAGTTGCAGGATGTATCATTGAATTGAGAAGATATGACTTTTTTATATGAATAAGTTTAATTCAATCGAATCGAGAATATGCTCCTTTTCTCTAGAATTGTAGTTTTGTTACAGCATGTTTAAGGACATCTATATTATATCGAATGAAAAAATCTACCTTTTCCTCTGTGTTTTACGATAATTCAATCAAATCGAGAAAATGTGCCTTTTCTTTCTTATTTGAGTTCCATTACAACATGGTAAAGTATTGCGGACATTTATTTCATATCTAATGAAAAAATCTGCTTTTTCTTGTGCGTTTTAGGTTTAAATATAGCAAGTTGCAGTATAGCAGTTGTTGATATAATATCGATTTAAAAAAATATGCCTTTTTCTTACATTTTTTAGTTTGAAATACAGGAAGTATCAGTATTGCAGACTTCTATATAAATATAGAATCGGGAAAATGTGCTCTTTTTGTTTTAAGTTGAATTAAACCATTCTTCTGAATAGTGGGAATAGATATAATATGCAATCGAGATTATGTTCTCTTTCTTATACCTTTAAGGTTAAATTACACGAAGTTTCAATATTGTAGGCATCGTCATTATATCGAATGGAGAAAATATGCCTTTTCTTAAGTTTTTAGGTAAATTATAGAAAGTTTCAGTATTGTGAGCATCGATAAAATAATATGCCTTTTCTAACATGTCTTTGATTCATTAACAGCATGTTTTAGCATTGCAGGCATCGATATGATATCGAATGATCAAAGTGTGGTCTTTCTAATATGCTTAAGATTCAATCATAACATGTCCCAGTATTGCTTGCATTGATATAATATCGAATGGAAAATCGCGTGCGTGTGGTAGAGAATGGTGAACGTTTCCAGCGCTGTACCACACTCTGTTTTTCTTCACCTTTCCAGACGTTTTAGTATGCTGGTTTTAATGTTATAATTACGGAGTAAAAAGTTTGAATTGAAGCATCTTTTCATTTTATACTGGACATTTATATGAATATTGTTTATTATTTGTCAAAATTATAAAGACTATAAATGAATTAATGGTTTAAAGGTTTGAATATATATAAGTTTTCAGGAAGATAGATGGTGACATAGTATTGGATATGGAATTATTATTATAGATTCTCATTAATCTTACGTAACAGAAAAACAATATGTTCATGCACGTATATGCTTTACCCTAACGTAGATGTTTAGTGTAAATATATATTGAAGGTTTATGTTGGTCTAGTATTCATTTTTACATAGTACTTGGTTGCAATTCCTGCTTAGTTGCAATCGAACACTGACACAATGGACGGGGAAGTTTGGCGCGCCATAAAAACGGTTTAACCCTCCATTTCGTTTGAATTGCCTGTACAAAGTCAGGACCACTACTGTTTTCAATTTTCCGGTGAATGTCCACCTGATTTTTTTTTTGCATCTTGCCTTTTGGCTCTTGGCGATTCTGTTCGGTATGTTTGTTATTAACCCAGTTTGCTTAACATATTGTTTCAGAAGTTTATAAATATTTCATTTGCTAATCGGGTTTTTCTTCGTTATACTCATCAGGATTTTCACTGCTCAAATTGATAAAGGCAGAATAAATAAGAAAAGGACATATAATCATGTTTGAAAATGTAAACTTGAAAACGTGTGTCTTGAAATGTAAATGGCAGACACTTTTTAATGTTGGGGAGAGACGTTTTTCCACCCTAAGTACCCATATACACACAAATGTGTGTGTTATTCTGTGAGAGTTTGGGAATGATTGTTTTGCCATCGGTATTTAGTCATAAATTAATAACTTCGGTATTTAGTCATTAATTTATTTTTATTTGTTTCATCATTTAGCTAGCATTTGTGGTAGTTTGTCCGCACCTGCCATTTTTCCCCTTAATTTTAGATTGCCTGCTTGCTCTCTCGTCTAGGCACCTGTTTCTTGCATGCGTTCCAATGATTTCAATTCATCACCAATTCTGAGATTAAAATTATTTCGTTTCTTTCAGATATCCGGCTTGTTTGCTTGCTTGTGTGGCAGCCTGTCTACCTGATTGCCAATAATTAAATTCTTTAGCAGTTGGGCGTGCTTTTAAGTTATTTTGAATATGATTTCAGTCATGCTTCTTGCAACTGTAGTTCTTTGTTTCATTGAAAAGAATATTTTCAATTTTAAACCAATTTCTTGCTGGGGAATAAAATAATGTTAAATGAATCATTTACGTTAATATAATATTATGCCTTCTAGCAATTTTGTACTCGTATATTAAGTGAGAACCAAACCGTCAGAATATGGTAAACGCAGTTTAGAAAATAAGCGATAAAAAATTGTAGCCATACCAAGTAAAAGCACACCAGATCTGAAGGAAAATCGAAACTATTTTGTTTGTCGAGCACAAAACAGGGAATGAAACATTTTAAACATTTAAAGAATTTAAAGAAGATCCATCATTTTTAGCATATTTTATTTCCTCTCGTCGCAAAATCGAGCCTGAGGATATAGCTCTGCGCCCTTTCATCCATAAAAATGTTGATTCATGTATCTTTTCATCTGCAAGTTATAGAGGACGTGCTTTTGTCCTCCGAAACATCTTTGATATTTCTTGATGTTGGTAAAAATCGTGTTATCTTGACCAACATTTCTTGAATGAGTAAATCATGTTAAAATTTTTGAATTCCGGATCAGTGATATGAGAGTAGGTAGGGAAGGATATTTGGTCAGTGGATGTATCTAGGATGTATCACATGGTTCCGAGCAAAGACGAGCTTTTCATGCAGGAGTGATTCAGGTTAAAGTTGAACAGCAATGAAAGCGTTGTTCCATTGCTTTATCTTACCATGCATTTATAAGGTTTTTGTTCAATGTACATTAACTCCATTACCCTTTATTTATTCATTCAAATCCAGATCTGGGATGCTTAGGTAGAAGAATATCATATTTGTCAATTGATTCATCTTAGATAATCATGAGATTTCTAATAAAAATGAGATCACTTTGTTTTTCATTACCACTGGACCGATCCTCTGCTGGTCCTTGGAGGTATTCACAAACCCAGTAGTCAGTACTTCGACTTCATTGAAATTTGCAATATCTTAATTTTTTCAAAATCTTGATTTAAACTAAGGGATATCTCCCTCATGCATATCTCTGTTCTTTGCTGAATTTTGGATTTTCGATTTAGGTCCTTTTTGTTATTTGTTCTCTATCAGCTTTTACATGTTTTTCGGTTAATAGACTTCCAAATGTTTTGGTTCAATCTGCACTGATGAGACCTAAGTTGTCTAGCGCATATGCAGAAAGTAACCTAGCAGTAACTTCGGTATTTGTTATTTATTTGACCCACATTTCTTGCATGAGTGACTTGGGTTTAAGTTCGCTTAAAGTCCAGATACTTAATACTTGAGCAAATTCAGGAATAATTTTGTCATGACGTTCCTGATAAAAAGTAAGTCACATTACTGACTTCCGTTAAAGTTCAGTTAAAGTCTTAAATTCGAGATGCTAGAACCGGAATAGGAATAATATTTTGTTAGTTGATGTGCATATGATTGATATGAGATTGCTGAGAAAAAAAAATTGGTCTTTTTGACTTACATTTCATGTACGAATGATTCAGTAAAGTTTACAATGTCATACGTTTTGTTAAGTTGACACATCTTCAAGGATAATTTCAGCTGCTGATAGAAGTAGTCTAAAATTGACTTATGTAAGAAAAATAAATTGGTGAGGGGATAAGCTGTCATTTCCGTCTGCTCGATTTTCTTGGTCTATGGTTGGTAATTGATGACTTGGTGATGTCTTTTGTCCTCTATTTGTTTTGTTTATACCCCTAGTTTAAAGTCTAATGATAAATATTTATAAGAAAATTTAGGGGTTTTATAAGAAACCCACTGTATGTATGTCTACCCACCAGTCCAAACTTTTTACAAACCACATCTCTTAAGTCACCTGATTGATTGTAATGAACACTTATATCAAGAAAATGCAATTAATGTAGATGTTCTTGGCCAACCCCTTATTGTGGAGATAATTTGACTTGTTAACTTTTCATCGAATCCATCAATATAAAGTATATCGTAAACTCAACATCTCTTTAACCACTTGTTAGATTTGTGTGGTCAATTTACTTTCATGGTAAAGGATAGGTTAATTTTTGGAAATATTGTTCCAGGCTCTCTTGGCACAGCACTTATTTTGTCTACTAACATGGGCTTTTGACAAGTACATATATCACTTCAAGATGGTATGTAATACAGTCAAACCTCGATGGGTCGAACTCGAAGGGACCAAGAAAAATGGTTCGAGCCATCGGTAGTTCGAGCCATCCAAGTTCGACCAATTCCGGAAATGTTTCCGTATCTGTACCGGAAGTGCGGTATTTATAATATCTGTGTGTTTACCGATGATTTTGATGACCTTTAAATGTGCATTGATTGCTAATTTGTTCATTCTGTATTATGTACGTATCAATATTTACTTTTCTTTGTTAATAAAGACAATTTGTAGAAACCTGTCTTTGATTTTATGTGTATTATAATTGACTTGTGTACATGTGTATTGGATATCGATCGATCTATGATAGAACCCTGGAATACTACTCAAACCTATCAGTGCGTGTGTAAATACATGCCCCTCACCTATATTTTGTATTTTTGAAGAATAAACAGAGGAAATAAGTTTACATACATTTTTATTGCATTACTTGAAATAAGATAAACAAGTCAACGTGTTCATTGCATTACATGAAAATATTTATCAAAATAAAACATACATTTCAAAGCACTAGATCAACATTTCAAAGCACTAGATCAACATTTCAAGACATAAGATCAACATTTCAAAGCACTAGATCAATATTGTATACATAAAAAGATTACACAAATGTCATTTACAGAACTGGAAATGTCACTCTGTTTTGCACACATTTTTTTACGGAACTGGCGCTTGATGAGTTTCTGTCGAAGTTTATAGAGTAGTGCTAGTTCTTCTTCACAGTCGTCTTCTGCAGCATAGAATTCGTCGAAAACATCGGCAGCTTGGAATACGGATTTCATCATCATCGATCTCTTCTGGGTCATCCTGCACTGTGTTTCTTGAAAGTTTAAACTCGCTGATAAGGTCGTCGTCTCTTGTTTCCTCGCATATCGGGAGTTCGTTGTCGATGTTGATGAATTCTTCGACGTTGACATTTTCACCGCGGAGCTGGGAAAGTTGTGCTAATGGGATGTCATCTTCAGGATCATCTTCTTCATCGGTTTGGTCGTCGTTGATCATCTGAGTGAAATTGGCGTGGCGATAGCAGTTCAATGTATGTCAATTTAGATGATCTATGGCCTTGGACTATGTTCCCAAGGATAGATTATTGCTATCGCTTTATTCATGACTAGTGTTGTCAAGGCTCCTGCTAATTCTATTACACGTGGATATATCACTTTAAGAGCAAGTGTCGTGTACATTGGTTGACAACCCTTATAGCGTACGTTTAAATGTCAGATTATTGTTTTCTTAATAGCAAAGTTGTGTCAAGTAGGAAAAATGAAAGGATATGGAGTGAATGTACATGTGACAAAAAACGCACACGATACATAGAAAACTCCAGTTTATCAAGGACAGGGCTTTTATTCCTGTCTACATCTTGATGTCGCCTGAGGGTCTTCAACTAGCGGTGAACAATATTCACCCCCTCAAGCGAGATAAAGAAGGCCCCCAGCGCGCACCCAAGCGGTATTCTTGACAAAAATTATATCAAGGTCACTCCCTTGCTCCCACCCGCCATGGAGTGCCAACTTGGGCGATGCTCAGGGTTATCCATCTGAAAGCACCAGGGTTACAAGAAGAGAATAAAAATGTTGAGCAACATCGATCGCAGGTAAAATATGTCATTGAAGCAACACATGTCGGGAGCGGTCAATGAGAAAAAAGTAAAATCTAGCAATGTAGGCCTATATCTACGCTTGCATTACAAACCAAATGATAGGATTTTGTGTTCACATGCTGCAGTCATACAATGCAATAGCACAGTTTCTCGATTTCTAATGCCTTAACATATGCATCTTATATTTGGTGCATAGTTGTATGCTGAAATTTGCAAATTAAAACCTTAGGCACTGACAATTTTATTTCTGCAGAGCCAGATGTTACCCCCTTTTAAAAATAAAAAAAAATCAAAAGAAAAATTTAAACAAGATTGAAATATTGTTTTCTAGCATGACAGTGATTTTGTTTTGAAGACCGAGAAAAATTACTGGATGCTATAATGTGCTCAAATTGATAAAAAGTAATAATAAAACCTGTGCATGATTTCATTCTATCAGAGCTTAAGGTAAAGGTAAAATCATTTAGCAGAAGAAGATATAAAGTCACGTACAAATCTAAAATATGCGTATTACAAGTAGATAAAAAAGGGAAAATATGTTAAGAATACACAGATACTTTGATATCCTTCCAAGGATTACCTAGAAAGCGTTTTCCGTTGTTGGAAGTGAGAAAATGCACCAATAAAGTCTGATAACAAGAAGATAATAGATTTTGGAATAAATTTAAATTATTACCCTTTCAATGTGGTTATACTGATAATTTGAATTCATTGTGATTGATAGATGATTTGATTTTAGCAGGTTCCAATCTTTAATTCCATGGAAGAGAAATAAAGACTGTATATCAATAAATTTTCGGAACAAAAAAGATATG
Organism: Modiolus philippinarum; assembly: GCA_002080025.1. Lineage (NCBI taxonomy): Eukaryota > Metazoa > Mollusca > Bivalvia > Mytilida > Modiolidae > Modiolus > Modiolus philippinarum. The sequence continues at coordinate 14,271 of MJUU01002136.1, forward strand.
ATTAGTTGATCTAGTGTATGTTGTGAAGGTCGGCAACTTT
>MJUU01002136.1:21999-36913 GCA_002080025.1 Modiolus philippinarum
AATAATTGGAAAATATTATTTTTATATCTATAATTGAATTGTAAAGATTAATAAATTAATAATTAATATTATTCAATTCATTATAGATAATAAAAATGTATTAATGATTTGTTAATGTTAATAAATGGATTATATATATTCGTATCAGAATATAAATATTAAGAAATAAGCAAGAATATTAAATATTAACCAATCAAGTTTTGATATTTATAACAGTTCTCTTCACAAATGTTTAAAATTGAATTTTGAATATTAACAAATAAAAAGCAAAAATTTGCAATGAATTTAAATATTAGTAAATCAATTATTAATATACATAATTAAATATTTGTAATTCATTCATAAATATGAATAAATTAGTTAAAATATTTACGATGTTTTTTTAATCTATAACTTCTGCTTATTTCTTATATTTAGAATGAATTTATAAATATTTATACTTCATTTATCAATATTTATACTTTATTAATATATGCAAATTATTTACCAATATTTACAATTCACTTTATAATATTAATAATTCATTTCTTGATACTTGCAATTCAGTATAATATAATAATAGTTCTTTTTCCATTTATAAATATTAATTAGCGAATTATGATATTGACAATGGGGGTAATAACAAAATTACCGAACAGAGAAGTCAAGAGCCGAAGTCCATGAGAAAAAAGACAAATCAGGTAGAAATCACCGATAAAATTGTCGACTGCAATGGCCCTGATCTGGTACAGGCATTTCAAAAGAAGTGGTGGGTTGAACCGGTTTTATGGCATGCCAAACCTCCCCTTCCCTTGCGGTAGTGTCCGGTAGCAACTCAACAGCGGTCACAGAGATAACTATGCCTAATGAGAAAGTCTGTATAATTTGTGCTGCGTAACGAATCAATTATGAAACAAACACTCCGAATAATACAATTGAATTATAAATGAAATGAATTGTTTTAAATATTATAATTTGTATTAATAACGTTTTTTTTTGTCTAATTTGGCTTGACATAAACCTACTGGTATATGACGATCTCTAAGAAAAGACTATTATTCCTATGAATCTGAAGGATCATTTAATCCATATACTATAACATCTTTATCCAGATATATATCCGGCCACCAAATTGCCACTCCATACACGAGAAGACAATTTGAATATCAAAACATCAAATCTTATGTACTATTTCACAAATGTTGAATTATGCGCTGAACTATCCCTTAGAAGTTTATTTTTAATCCTCGAAAAGAATAAAAACTTTGTAAAAGGATATCTATATAGTTTAAAGACTAATGCAAAGTATGATTTATATCACAGAATTGCTTAGAGTATTGAATATTATTTAAATTAAATTGGTTTCGGTTTCGGTTTACGGTGAAAATGTCTAATAACAACTCAAAGCCTCCATAAAAGCTTCAATTAACGGTGGGGCAACTCCACACCCAAAGGCAGATCGGAGTCGGCCCCTAAATAAAGAATATTCAAGTTCAGCGAATTAAACAGAATCCTAGACTCCTACAGACATAAAGTAAACTAAGTAAAAAACAGACAAGACGCACAAAGGCTTAATAAATTTCCTGACTTAGGACAGGCGCAAACATGCTGCGATGGGGTTAAACAAGTTTTATTGGGCCCAAACAACCCCCTCTAATCCATGAGATATCAAATTCATTAGCAACAGGACTGAGTCAATTGTGAAAAATGAGACTAAAATAACTAAATATACGGACATGAAATCACAAAAGACTGCTAGCAGTCAACTGACATGCCAACTCCAGACCCATTACCAACTGACAAATAAAATTATGTACCCTCAGTATACAGCTTTCACCAAGATTCCTTCCCGTGAGTGGGTTTCGCATAATGATTCATGAATATACCAGAATACAAAACCCATGGCCATGCAGTACTGATTTCAGAAATTTAAATGTGTTTAGTTAAGATGCAAAGACCCTATCAAAGAATCAATGTTAATACCAAAGAAGACCATACGTTATGACTTGACGACAATACCATAATTATGACCCTGATGAATTAGACGATTTAAAGATATAAAAGTTTGTTACTCGAGTTTAAGAATTTGGTACTAAGTCTTTATATTTGATGAAGGTTTTAATTAGTTTATGACAACGAAAACCCTGATGTAATAGTTTTTTTCAGATATGCGCAAAAATAACGATTTCAACTGTAGTTAACTATCAAACATAGTGTTAGTAATATATTTTCAGAGAGGAAAGATAGTATACATCATTTTACCCCTCGGGAATTCGTTTGACTATTATAAAGCCCAATGCATAAATCATCACTTGAACATATATAAATTATTTGGAATGCAACCATTCCATATATCCTTTGTCGATACTTTCATTCCCTTGAAACTTGAATAGTGCTTGCAAATTATTAGCAAAAATGAAGTTGTTTTGTAGGTTACGACCCGCTAACATTATGCCAACAACACACGGTCCGACGTATGAACAGAATGAAATATCAAATAGAAGTTAAAAAAGTTGTATCTGTCAATGCGAGTCTATTTGATTACAAGATGAACAATTTACTCTGTTACTGAAAATGAAATTGGTTCACATGGTAACCAAAGTCGACACAGTCTTATGCTTGTAAGATGAATTAAGTTAGATATGATTGGTTCTGACAGTCTGACAACATTGTAGTTGGAAAAAAATATTTTATAAGCATTATAATTAAGAGAAATACAATAAGATATTCCGATTGTAGTAGGAAAGACCTTAATAAGTTTAACTGTTTTGATACCTTGAACTGACCATTGCGGTTTGCTAAACATTCGTAATAATTTACCTTGTTTACTCACAAGTTACACTTTGTTAGAATATTTTTTTCTTAACCGCATACCATATATGAAAAACCATATTTTCCTTTTTGTATTTTACTTACAACTTTGTCAAGCATTCACAATTGTCAATGCCACTATCGTTGTCCATCAGCACGTTATTGTAAGGAGTTTGGAATACCCGTTCACTTGATGTCTCTTTTATATTTTCGGTTGTGGTGCTTGAAGGTGTAGTCAATTCAGAGTGGAATGTCATTGAGTTTTTCTGAAGTATTATTTTGTCAATCGGCCTGTGGGTCGTAAATAACTAATATATGTTCCACTTGGTTAACTATGTAATTTTCAAAACATTGTTAAATGTGCATTATCTATCTTGTTTATTTATTTATATTCATAATTACCTTAAACAGTAAGAACAAACTTACTTACTCACTGAATTGTTGCTATTTTGGAAAATACATGTATATATGTATTAAATTTGCTTTTTTTCAGGCTTACATTACATTTTCTTTTTTTTTCTTAAATATATATTCAAATCAAAACAGCCAGATGTCTTTTATCTATATATCTAATTTTTGTAAATTTTGATGAAAACTTAGGACTCCCTCATGCAAAGCTCTGTCCTTAGCTGATTTTTGGCTTTCTATCTAGATCATATTTGGTAATTTATTCTGTATCAGTTTTTAAACATCTTTAACTTCATGGCTTTCTAAACGTTTAGATTTTATCTGCACTGAAGAGACATAAGTTGTCGGAATGCAGAAACAATTTTCACAATAACTTCGGTATTTAGTTTAGTTATCTCAAATTATAACAGTCAGACCTCTTTTCCCAAAGTGTTAATAAGAACAGAAGTCAAGCTTTTGTCAGAAATATCTGACACACTAACCTGTTTACTTTAATAAAAATAGGAAAAAGATTTGTCGTCAATTTATATTCATATTTCATGAATAAAAATATCTCAGCTAATCATCAGCATCTTTCACACCTATTACCACTTTGTTAATTTATCCAAAATAGATCTTCTTATGGTAATTACAACCTTGTTCACAAAAACATTCCATAAAAACAGACACCGGATGTATTGGTATTTGATTTTAATACAATTTAAATGCGTTCATGTGTAAATTTTATTTATTTTGTTATTCTAATATATTTGGTACACAAGTATATAATAATAAGTTTGTAAAAATGACAATTTTTAGTTTTATTGGAACTCAAATAACGGTTGCTTTAAATGAGAATATGTTTATGTTTTTCTTTTTATCTCACCTAACTATAGAATGGTTGATTGTTTCAAAACGTGGCGCCTGTCGTCCCTTATCCAGCAGCCGTTTATTTTCCATTCAAATACTATTGGATCCGTGTTGTTCATCTGTATTTTTCTTTTCTGCCCGTTTTCACGTGGTGCCCTTATTTCTTGGTGTTTCCGATGTTGCCGTCATCCATTGATTGTTAGTTTTCTACTTACGGTTCTCACTTACTTAACAATAAAACCACTTGGATCAATTAGACACAATCTTGGTCAAAATAACCTTTAGGTGTACACTTCAGATTTGTATGTGTCTGTGTTTATTAAGATGGCTGCCATTGGCGAACATAGTTAAGAATAGAACCCCAAAGGAATTGAATTCAAAGATCGTTTCTTCTGCAATCAGTGAGCCAATTAAAACCATACTTGATTGAAATAGTCAATGGCCGAAATCTTCAAAGTTTCTGATTTTTTATTAGCACCTCTTTGAAACATAATTTAACAAAGGATTCTTTTGTTATTTTCAAGGCAATGTCCAATGAGCATTGTCAATATTATCTATTTATATTCATAATAAACTTTAACAGCGAAATCAAACTTTCTTACTTATTTTTGTAAATACATGCATATTAAATTTGCTTTTTCACATTTCAGGCTGACATTGCATTTTTAAAAAAAAAATATATATTCCAATCATAACAGCCAGACTTCTTCATCAGAATCAAACAGGATGTGAGACAGGCTTTTTTCAAAATATTTAACACACTAACCTGTTTACTTTTTAAAATATATTATGAAAATTGTCTTTCATCCTTTCATATTCATATTTCATGAATGAAAAACAGCTCAACTAATCATAAGCATCTGCAAGCACCTCACCATTTTGTTGATTTATCAACGAAAAAGATCTTTTAATGCTAATTTTAACCTTGTCTACAAATACATTCCATAAAAACAGACACCGGATGCATCGGTATTTGATTTTTATTCAATGTAAATGCGTTCAGGTGAAAATTTCATTTATTTTGATAATCTAATGTACTAAGTACACACGTTTTTAATAATCAGATTTATAAAAGTGATGATTTCTAGTTTACTTTCCACTCAAATAGCGGTTGCTTTAAACGAGAATATGTTTATATTTTTCTTTTTATTTCACCTAACTATGAGGGGTCGAATTTTTGAATTTTTCCAAAACACGGTGTCTGTCGTTACTCATCCAGCCACCGTTTACTTTTCATTCAAATACTTTTTAGCCCGTGTTGTTCATTTGTATATTTATCTTTATTTTTTTCTCTTTTGTCCTGCCTCATGTGGTATCCTTATTGCTTGGTCTTTCCGATGTTGCCGTGATCCATTGATTGTTCTTTTTTATATTGACTGTTCTCTTCTCACTGACTTTACACTGAGGCCACTTGGATCCATTTAGACACAATCTTAGTCAAAATAATCTTAAGGTGTACCCTTCATATTTTATGTGTCTGTGTTATCTAAGATGACTGCCATTGGCGAATATAGTTTACCATAGAACCCCAAAGGAATTGAATTCAAAGATCGTTTCTTCTGAAATCACTGAATCAGTTGGAACCAACTTAGGTTATAATAGTTTTTCATAAACCGGTTTAATCCTACCGCTGGCTTTTGTTAGTGCCAGTACCAAGTCTGTGTTATCAAAGATGACTGCCACTAATGAACATAGTTTACCATAGAACCCCCCAGGAATAAAATTCAAAGATCTTCTCTTCTGCAACCACTGAACCAATTAAAACCATACCTGATTAAAACAGTCAATGGTCGAAATTTTCTAAGTTTGGGATTTTTCTTATTAACACTTCATTCAAAATTGCTACGTGCAGAGAACATAATTTAACAAAGGAAACTATTAAAATACCTTCCGATTAGCTAATTGGTCATATTTTTTTTAACAAAGAGCCTTTCGGGAAAGGCAAAGATCTTTTCCTCTGAAATCACTGAACCAGTTGGAACCAGCTTAGGTTATAATAGTCTTTAATAGTTTCACCTAAACCGGTTTCACCCTACCGCTGGCTTTTGCTAATGCCAGTACCAAGTCCGACTGTCCCGAGTTCCGATCGTTGTTTACGTTTGTCTTTTGTCTTATTTGTGTTTTTTCCGTGTAGTTTTCTAGCAGATTGTGTCATATAAATATAACCTTCAGCCATTGTAGGTGTTTCCTTTTGTCCCTTCATTTCAATTGGATTATTTTTATTTCTTCTCATCCAAAAATGGTAATTGCCCGAGAACATAACTTAAAAACAGGTATACATAGTAACCTAATGGAATACATATTACCCGTGAAACCAATTGGAACCATACATAGCCACAACAGTTCTCTGGTGGTCCCCTTCAAAGTTTGTAATTTCTGTGTTTCTGTGTTTGCTCCTTATCCGAGATTGCCAATATCAGGGGAACTTAGTTTAACACAGAATCCTTTTAAGATTCAAAGATTTCAACTTAACTTATTGGAAACACACTAAATCACCATAGTCCTTTGATGATACTTTTTTGTACATTATTCAAAAGTGCCGCTCAATGGGAACAGTGTTAAGCATAGACCCCCATGTGAATGCATTCCAAGAGTTTCCTCTATGAAACCAATCAACCAATACTTGGTAATAATTATCCATGTGTGGTCCTTTTTATAGTATGTAATTTTTATGTCTCACTTCATCCAAGATGGCCACTAGCCCAGATTATAGTTAACAAAGGACCCTTTGGGAATAATGTATTCAGGTTTCTCGGAAACCACAACATCAATCGTCATAATAAAAAAACTGGTAGCCCCATTAGAATTGGGTAACTAATGATCATAAATCATGCAAAGTAGAAACCAAAATTAACATAACATTAGAGTAATTGCCTCTGGTTCGTCAATAGGTCATGGTCCAGGTGAGCGATACAGGTTCTTGAAAGCATCTTCTCTTTGGAACAAACGCGACAATTTTCAAATTTAAAAATCTGCTTTGACATAAGTTTTGGTTACAGTAATTTTTTGAGCAGGTTTTTGGTTTTGTATGCAAAAATAGATAATTTTTAGAGGGGTTTGCTGTTTTATATTATTACAAGACAAGTGATTAATTTACGTTTTTAAGCTGTAATATTCCCGCATCTCCGGCATATTGCGACTGCATTTCACAACTCATTTTCTATTGCCATTCCTGTAGTTTGTACAACGATTTTGTCATCAGAGCGATTTACTTTCTAAAAAATATGTTCAGTCACTGTTGCAATTGTTCCTACAAAAGTTTTACGATAGTCACCATGATTTGACAGATCGTTACAATGTTTCTATTTCACAGATGAGAATAGAAATCCTTGTGTAGATCCAGAGTTGATAACCGGACTGACAAACACCGACTGTGACAAAACCGGACTTTTCAGTGGCGGTTGGACGGGTGCCAAGCGCAGAGCAGATCATGCTTACACTTTCAGAACACCTGACGGTACCTCAGTTTTAGTGCCAGTGCTTTAGATTTGTTAAGTTCAGGATCATTTTTTAGTTGTTTTGTCTTTATCATGCTGTCTCAGTTCATGTTGGATACAACGGCAGTAGAATACCGAAGGAACAAAGGAGTGAAAGTTACAAAAATCGACGTCCAAAGGCATGGCCAAAACGAGAACACAGAAAACAATGACATCAGACACAAAACAACGACGCTAGACAGACACAAAGCACAGAAACAGAAATCACAACATTCAAAACAAAGCACCCACAGTGTGAACTCCAGGGAAACTGAGAGTGACATCGGGTGCCCCGGAACGGTAAGCATGTCCTGCTCTGTTAACAGCACCCGTCACACCGTGAGTGGGTCAATTCGTGTTGGATGTGATGTGCTGTGATTTTGGATTTTTGATATTGGAATTCCCCCTTTCATCATTTTTGCTTCCTCATTCGCTTGCCGATGTATTGAAGATTAAGATAAATTATCAGTAACTTCGGTATTTTTGTTATTTATTACCACTGGGCCGATGCCTCTGCTGGTGGACTGTTAGTGCGCGAGGGTATTCACCAACCCAGTAGTCAGTACTTCGGTACTGACCCGAAAACCGATTGTATTGAAACTTTCAATATCTAAATTTAACAAAACTTTGCTGAAAACTAAGGAGTATCTCCCCATGCATAGCTCTGTCCTTAGTTAAATTTTGACTTTTCTATTTCGATAATTTTGATAAGTTGTTTTCTATATGCTTTTACGTGTTTTTTTTGGTTAATGGACTTCCAAATGTTTTGGTCTTGATCTTCACCGATGAGACATAAGTTGTCAAAATGGGAATATGCAGAAGATAAATTAACAATAACTTCGGTATTTTTTAAATTAAGTAAACAATATGCACATATATCTTAATTTTAGTCGATGCCACTGAGCAGTGGACAAGAGGTCCCCGAGGGTATTCATCAGCCAGATAGTCAGACTTGTCTGACATGGAAAATTTATCTTGCGTTTTATAGAAATTCACTGTTTTTATCAAAATTCATACCCCTAAAAATACGAAGGCATTATTCCCTGTATTGCACTCGGTAGATGTCCTTGGATTTGATTTGGATTTGGCCTGCTATTTTGATGTTATTTGGTAATGAGTAATTCTTTTTTGACTACTTTTGGATTATGGCTTTCAATATTATTTGATTTTTATGCTGCCGATGAGAGGTTACTCCTTGAAACACATGTACAACATAACAAAATTTACTGTTTTTTCTGCAACTTCGGTATGTTTGCATTTTGAAACCACTGAATTGATGCCTTTGCTAGTGGACCGGTATTCGACAGCTCAATAGTCAGACTTGTCTGACATGGAAAATTTATCTTGCGTTTTATAGAAATTTGCTGTTTTTTCAAAATTCAAACCCTTAAAAATACTTAGGCTTAATTCCTCGTATTGCACTCGGTATATGTCCTTGGATTTGGCCTGTTATTTCGATGTTATTTGGGAATGAGTAAATTTTTTAGACTACTTTTGGCTAATGAGTTTCCATATTATTTGATTTTAGTGCTGCTGATGAGTGGTTACAACTTGAAACACATGTAGAGCATAACGAAATTTACTGTTTTTTTCTGAAACTTCGGCATTTTTGTAGTTATAAACCATTGGGTCGACACTACTGCTGGTGAACCATAGGTCCCCGATGGTATTCACTAGCCCAATAGTCAGACTTGTCTGAAATGAAAATGAAAAATTTATCTTGCGTTTTATAGAAACTTACTGTTTTTATCAAAATTCAAACCCTGAAAAATATAAGGACTTCATACCTTGTATTGTACTCGGCAGATGTTCTTGGTACTGGATTCGGCCTGCTATTTATTTGTTGAAATTTGTTGAAACTAAGGAGTATTTCCCTCATGCAAAGCTCTGTCCTTAGCTGATTTTGGCTTTCTATTTAGATCATATTTGATTGTTTGTTGTCTATCAGTTTTTAAACATCTTGGACTTCATGGTCTTCCAAACGTTTAGATTTTATCTGCACTGATGAGACATAAGTTGTCGAAATGCGCATATGCAGAATCAAAATTCACAGTAACTTCGGTATTAGTTATTTGGTAATGAGTACTTCTTTTTTGACTACTTTTGTATTATGGCTTTCGATATAATTTGATTTTAATGCTGCTGATTAGAGATTACACCTTGTTATACGTGTACAGGATAACGACATTTATTGTTTTTTCCGCATCTTCGGTATTTTTGTATTTTGAAAGCATTGGGTCGATGCCCCTGCTGGTGGACCAGAGGTCCCCTAGGGTATTCACCAGCCCAATAGCCATACTTGTCTGAAAGAAAAAAAAATATCTTGCGTTTTATAGAAATTCACTGTTTTAATCAAAATTCAAATCATTTAAAAATACTAAGGCATCATTCCTTGTTTTGCACTCGGTAGATGTCCTTGGTACTGGATTTGGCCTGCTATTTTGATGTTATTTAGAAATTAGCACTTCTTTTTTGACATTTTTCGATTATGGCTTTCCATATTATTTGATTTTAATGCTGCTGATTACAGGTTACCTCTTGAAACACGTGTACAGCATAACGAAATTTACAGTTTTTTTTCTGAAACTTCGGCATTTTTGTATTTTGAAACCATTGGGCCGATGCCACTGCTGGTGGACCAGAGGTCACTAAAGGTATTCGCCAGTCGAATAATCAGACTTGTCTGACATGAAAAATTTATCATGCTTTTTATAGAAATTTACTGTTTATATCAAAATTCAAACCCCTTAGAAATACTAAGAATTCATTCCTTGTATTGCAATCGGTACATGCCCTTGGTACCTGATTTGGCCTGCTATTTCGTTGGTAGTTGGTAAAGAGTACTTCTTTTTTGACTACTTTTGAATTATGGCCTTCAATATTATTTGATTTTAAGGCTGCTGATAAGCGGTTACTCCTAAAAACAAGTGTTCAGCATAACGAAATTTACTGTTTTTCTGCAACTTCTGTATTTTTGTAGTTTGAACCATTGCGTCGATGCAACTGCTGTTGGACCAGAGGTCCCAGATGGTTATCACATGCCCAATAGTCAGACTTCTCTCACATAAAAAAATTATCTTGCGTTTTATAGAAATTTACTGTTTTTATCAAAATTCTAACCCCTTAAAAATACTGAGGCTTCATTCCTTCATCCGGTAGATGTCCTTGGTACTGGATTTGGCCTCCTATTTCTATGTTATTTAATAATGAGTACTTCTTTCTTGACTACTTTTGAATTATGGCTTTCCATACTTTTTGATTTTAATGCTGCTGATGATAGGTTACTCCTTGCAACACGTATACAGCATAACGAAATTTACTGTAACTTCGGTATTTTGGTACGATACGATGAAATCATAGGGTCGATGCCACTGCTGGTGGACAAGAGGTCCCCGAGGGTATTCACCAGCGCAATAGTCAGACTTGTCTGACATGAAAAATTTATCTAGCGTTTTATAGAAATTTACTGTTTTATCAAAATTCAAACCCCTAAAAAATGGTAAGGCTTCATTCCTTGTATTGCACCCGGTAGATGTCCTTGGTACTGGATTTTACCTGCTATTTTGATGTTATTTGGTAATTATTACTTCATTTCTGACTACTTATGGCTTTCATATTTTTATTTTAATGTTGCTGATGAGAGGTTACTCCTTGAAACACGTGTACAGCATAACAAAATTTACTTTTTTTTTGAGACTTCGATATTTTTGTGTGTGTGAGTGTTTGTGTGTGTATTTTGAAAACCATTGGGTCAGTGCCACCGCTGGTGGGCCAGAGGTCCCCGAGGGTAATCACCAGCCAAATTATCAGACTTGTCTTACATGAAAACTTTATGTTGCGTTTTATAGGAATTTACTGTTTTTATGAAAATTCAAATCCTTAAAAATACTAAGGCTTCTTTCCTTGTATTGCACTCGGTATATGTCCTTGGTCCTGGATTCTGCCTGCTATTTCAATGTTATTTGGAAATGAGCACTTCTTTTTTGACTTCTTTTGAATTATGGCTTTCCATATTATTTTGATTTTAATGCTGCTGATAAGAGGTTACTCCTCGAAACACGTGTACAGCATAACGAAATTTACTGTTTTTTCTGCACTCCGGTATTTTTGTATTTTGTAACCATTGCGTCGATGCCACTGCTGTTGGGGGCAGAAGTCATCGAGGGTATTCACCAGACCAATAGTGAGACTTTTCTGACATGAAAAATTAGCTTGCATTTAATAGAAATTTACTGTTTTTATCAAAATTCACATCTTATTTGGTATTGAGTACTTCTTTTCTGACTGCTTTCGTATTATTGCTTTCCATATTATTAGATTTTAATGCTTAAGATGAGAGGTTACTCCTTGAAACACGTGTACAAAATAACAAAATTTACTGTTTTTTTTCTGGAACTTCAGTATTTTTGTATTTTGATTTCGGTCTCGGTCGATGCCATTACTGGAAAAGAAATCCCCGAGGGTGATCACCAGCCAAATAATCAGACTTGTATAATATGAAAATTTTTTCTTCCTTTTTATGTAAATTTACTGTTTATATCAAAGTTCGAACCCCTTAAAAATACTGAGGTTTCATTCCTTGTATTGCACTCGGTGGATGTCCTTGGTACTGGATTTTGCCTGCTATTTCGATGTTATTTGGTAATGAGTACTTCTTTTTTGACCACTTTTGAATCATGGCTTTCCATATTATTTTTCTAATGCTGCTGATAAGAGGTTACTCCTTGAAACACATGTATAGCATAACGAAATTTAGTGTTTTTTCTGCAACTTCGGTATTTTTGTGTTTTGAAACCATTAGGTCGATGTCTCTGCTGGTGGACCAGAGGTCTCCGAGGGTATTCACAAATCGATATTCAGACTCCTCTGACCTGAAAAAAATATATTGCGTTTTATAGTAATTACTGTTTATATCAAAATTTCAACCCCTTAAAATACTAAGGCTTCAATCCTTGTATTGCACTGGGTAGATGTCCTTCGTACCTGATTTCGCATGTTATTTTGTAATGAGTAATTCATTTTTGACTACTTTTGAATTTGGCTTTCCATATTATCTGATTTTAATGCTGCTGATTAGAGGTTACTCCTTGAAAAACGTGTACAAAATAACGAAGTTTACTGTTTTTCTTTCTGTATTTCGGTATTTTTGTACTTTGAAACCATTGAGTCGATGCCACTGGTGGTGGATCAGAGGTTCCCGAGGGTATTCACCAGCCCAAGAGTCAAACTTGTCTGTAATGAAAAAGGTATTTTGCGTTTGATAGAAATTAACTTTTTTCATCAAAATTCAAATCCCTTCAGATACAAAGGCTTCATTCCTTGTATTGCACTCTGTAGATATCCTTGGTACTAGATTTGGCATGTTATTTGGTAATGAGTACTTCTTTTATGACTACTTTTGGATGATGGCTTTCAACATTATTAGATTTTAATGCTGGTGATGAGAGGTTACTCCTTGAAACACCTGTACAGCAGAACAAAATTTACTGTTTTTTTTTCTGGAACTTCGGCACTTTTGTATTTTGAAAACAGTGGGTCGATACCACTGCTGGTGGAGCAGATGTCCCGAGGGTAATCACCAGCCCAATAATCAGACTTGTCTGACATGAAAAATTGATCTTGCTTTTTATATAACTTCACTGTTTTTATCAAAATTCAAACCCTTTAAAATTACTAAGGTTTCATTCCTTGTATTGCACTCGGTAGATGTCCTTGGTACTGGATTTGGCCTGCTTATTCGATGTTATTTGGTAATCAGTAATTCTTTTGGGACTACTTTTGGATTATGGCTTTTCATATTATTTGATTTTGATGCTGCTGATGAGAGGTTACTCCTTGAAACACGTGTACAGCATAACGAAATTTACTGTTTTTTTTCTGCAACTTCGGTATTTTTGTATTTGATTTTTTTGTTTCATATCAACTTTATCGTATCTTTGGTTACGATTTTTCTTTGCTCTATAGCGAAGTTGTCAAAATTATCGTCTGTAGAGGCTTAAATTTCAGTACATCACCTTTCTTCTTTTGCAGCTCCTTTCAACACTGTGTTGTTTCTGGCTGTGACCGTATATCTTGTGATAAGGAAATGTGCAAAGTGCAGGTCGCAAACAAAACTGACAAAGTTTGTCACCATAATTGCAAAAAGTATATTTAACAAGGAGTTTCCCCAAAAAATATTGTTACGAAGAGCTGAAAAAGATCTTGTGGCAAGGGAAGTTCGATATCACAAGTTGTATACAGGGGTATGGATAAAATGACGCAAAATATTTTTCTCAAAAGACAAGGAAATAAGTAAATTGACAGAATCCTATAGAAACGTTGACATAAAATTGACATGTTAACTTGGTTAAAAGTTTCTCTCACTCTAACATATTGTAAACATATGAAGATAAAATTTTCGATCCTTTTTATTCTTTGTGTCTATAGAAATAAAACTACTAGAAATACTTCCAAGCATCATAAATCATTGGATATTTCGAGAAAACTAGAAATTACATAATTATCAAATTAAATATGCTGTATCTGTTTGAGAATTGGTGATGTTAAAACATATATTGCTATCAATCGCCGTAAAGCATTTTACTGGAAACGCTGAAAATGTTAAAACGATTCGGCCATGTCCAGGACAACAGAACTAAAACCTGTTCTCTGAATAGCAATAACAACTTACGGTTGTGTCTTGCCACCACACATTTCATCTGCTTACAATTCTGTTTTTCATATATTTTTGGACAACTTTGATCTAAATGTAGTTACTCTGTCAGTTTGTGGTACAGCACATTCTGTTACCTAAAATTATATTTTTATCCAACAGAAAGCTGTCATCGATTTTGACTCATAAATATTCACTTTGAATTGAAGTTGGCCCAACAACAGATCCAGCCATAACTCGATTCATTATAAGACTCTTTTCTGATGTGTTTATTATGACATCCTTAATGATTTAAGGTAATTCTCAATTTTTGCACGACATCAGTATCTCTCTACGTCTATATCCACCTCTTCATTAACACCTTCTTTCTTATCTGCACCATGTATATTTTCCTTTGACCAATATTCATAGTCTCTAAAAAAGAGAGAAAAGTCTTAGTCTTACCACCTCATAACCCCTTCTCTACTTTATTTACCAACCCAGTAGTCAGTACTTCGGTGCTGAACTGAGAGTTGATTTTATTTGGAAATTATCAACATCTACTTTTTAGTTCACCTGGCCTTAAAGGCCAAGTGAGCTTTTGTTATCCCTTTGCCTCCGTCGTCCGTCGTCCGTCAATAATTTCAGAAATCTTCTTCTCTGAAACTGCCGGGCAAATTGTAACCAAACTTGGCCTGAATCATCACCAGGGTATGCAGTTTTAAAATTATGTTCGATAAGTCCGAAGGTCAAACAACAT
>MJUU01002136.1:37108-69923 GCA_002080025.1 Modiolus philippinarum
AGTTTGTTAATAAATAATCACTTTTGGGTATGGAAAGGGTCATGGGACGGGAAAGTCTGACTGCCACTGGAAAAGTAGGGTGAAATCGAAAAGGGCGGAGAATTTAGCCTTGTAGCCGATCATCTATGGACCACTCAAAAAGCTTGCTATAAGGGTTCTTTAACGTGCAGGAAGCGTGGCATTTCTTCCAACACGTGGACCTGAGTTTACATCCCATCCGAAAGATGGGTTGTGTATTTATTAATCCCGCACAACCACGGAATGGGTCCTATTTCTATTTGAAAAACCATAACTGAAAGAGGTCAACTTTAAATTGCAAAAATGTTCAGCATATCAAGATCTACCACCCTGAAATTTAAAAGGAAATCAAAAAACCCTTGTAGGAGTTATTGCCCTTTTTTCAAAGAATTTTCAAAATTTTCATATTTTTCGTTATTAATTTCCAAAACTATAGAAGATGAAGGTTTGATAGAAATTGATAAAATGATTTCCATACTGTGGTGACTTCAAAACTGGTGTTGAAAATTGTTCAATGACTGAACTTTTTAAAAATGGCCGCCAAAAAGGCGGGAAAATTAAACAATGACTGATTTAAATGAAATTATGGTTCTAATAGGTATGATGTCGCAACTTCAAAACCGATGTTAAAAAATGTTCACTGACTGTTATTTTCAAAATGGCTGCCCAAAAAGCGGGAAAATTCAACAATGTCCAATTTCAATGAAATTTGGTTTCCAAAGGATATTGATGTCGCAACTTAAAAACCAGTGATGATAATTGTTTCTTGACTGCTATTTTCAACTGGCTGTCACAAAGGTAGGAAAATTCAACAATGTCCGATTTCAATGAAATTTGAATTCCAGATAGATATTGTTGTCGAAACTTAAAAACATTATGTTAAAATTGTCGTTGCCCGCCATTTACAAAATGATGTCTGGACTTCAAAACTATTGTCGAAAGTGGTCGTTTGTCAGAACGTTTTTTGTCAAAAAGCCCAACAAAGAAATTAAGTAAAACATAATCAGACTTTAAATACAGTTTAAAATAATAGTGGTGTTGCAGCTACAAAAGTCTGAGAGACTGAAGTTCAACTGTATAACTTACAATGTCAGCTTTATTGTAGCACCTGAAAACCAGGTGAGCGTTACAGGCTCCTGGGAGTTTGTAAATTTTATTGAAAACTAAGGTGTTTCTCCTTCATGCAAAGCTTTATCTCCAGCTGATTTTGGCTTTCCATTAAGATCGTATTTGGCTATTTGTTCTCTATCAGTTTTTGACTCCTTTCAGTTTATGGTCTTTCAAATGTTTACATTCTTTCTGCACCGAAGAGACATAAGTTGTCGAAATGGCCATATGCAGAGACTAAATTTACAGTAACCTCGGTACTTTGCTATTTATTATTCATGTTGGGCTGAGTGACTTTGCAACGACCATCCATCAAACGGTCTTTTAGGGCTTTTCTCTCGGTTTAGTTTTAATTTATTGTGACCTTCATATTTTGAACCTTTCTTCATGGGAAGGGTCGGACACATTTTTGAGAGATTCTAACTATTATCAAAGGCTACCCTTCGCTTAGAAGTCCTGGATCTTTACAATGTGGACGTTCCCTTTCAAATATCCGATCTAACAGCAGAAACAATAATCACATCATTTATGTTTCTATGATTCTAGTGTCAGGACTGACTTATTTTGACATTGCAATAGCACGGCTGGCTTTTTCATTCCCAAAGGGACCATTTATAAGTCCTTGCTTGTCTCAGATCTACCATAAAGCGTGTCAGTGACTTGCCTTTATGTTAATTTTTTTGGTAGGTAAGCATTTCCTTTACACCTTTCCATCTACCTCCACCCGATGTTGTTCACTGTGTTCTGTTCTCCACATATTCAAGGCTATAATCTCTATTTGACTCCCCGGAAGCCTTTACTTTCATCCATATTAGCCATACTTTGCAGTTACTGGGAACTGAAACTCCATTCACATTCTTTTTCTGATTTGAACCCAAATCCGTTCCTCTCCCGATTGCTCTACATCCTTTTTTACTCTTACACTTTAATCTAGTCATGTACTAGTATCTCTTACCCTTGTTATCCTTGACCAATTAGTGTATGGACTGGAATAACCCCTTGCATCCCAACTTCCGAACCCAACTCATGTTGTCTTTTATAATTACATTCCCTCTTCAAAATAAAAAAAAAGTTAATACGAGTACATTTTGTATTACATGCAAACACTTGTAGAATAGGACCAATTTTAGACCAACCTATCCAAATTTGTGAGGATTTTGTTTTTCACTGAAATTTTTTAACAGTTGCTTCAAACTGTAAACTAGTGCTTTCCATTTATCAAAGAGAGTATAAAAAAATACCCATATTGTATGAATTTTGCAATAACCGACATGCTAACCTTTTCTGTACGCAATACGTTCCATAGAGCAATAAAATTTACACGTCCCTATGAAAAATTGACGGAATCTTTGGTGGTATAGATACGATGGTCTAAAAAGGCCAATTTGCATTACAATTCTAAATTCTGAAAAAATAATTTTGGTCTTTCAATGCAATTCTTGAGCCTGCAGTTCATACAGTGACTTTGTGGAAAGAGCAAAAAGCACTGTCACAAAACTGCTGAGTAAGGGATATTTTCAGCCGTTGTTACTTTCGTCCTTTCAGAAATTCTTTTGGCGTGACCACGACATCATAGATAGATAGGAAATGTCAGTGCCACAAATGAAAACAGGCATATTCAGCTAGATTCACATCTTCCCGAGTTTGACATAACCGGTTTTGACTTTACCCTGGATTGACCCACTGACATTGTGACGGGTGCTATATATAGAGCAGGACATGCTTACTCTTCCGGAGCACCTGATGTCACTCTGTTTTTTTGAGAGGTCACACTCTTAGCGCTTTAGTTTTTTGTGTTGTATTTTTAGTGTTTGTGTGTTTTGTGGGATTGAAATGCCTTTGGTCTTCCGTTTTCTTGTGCTGTCTCTTGACTTTGATTTATGTAATCTTATGCTTTGTTCCTTCGGTATTCTACTGCCGTTGTTTTGCCCATAAAACATATCGGTTAAAAATGATATTTTCCAATTGAACAAAATACAGTTCTGTGGCATTTTATATTACACAGAAGAATGTCAAAATCGGACTAGAACACCGATCGGAAACAGATCTGAACATGATTAACAAAGTGTTGGCATGGAAAAAAAAACTGTTAGCCCCGCATATTTCGCCATTATTATGCAATGCTCATATTTTCCATTTTCTTTTCTTTCAAATAACAAAATACTGAAATTACTATCAATCTGGTTTCTGCATATGCGCATGTCGAGAACTTATGTTTTTTAAATTCAAACATTTGGAAATCCATGAACCAAAACATGTGTAAAAGCTGTTTGAGAACAAATTACAAATGTGATCTAATTAGGAAACCCAAAATAAGCCATGGACAGAGCTATGCAAGAGGAAGAGACTCCTTGGTGTTATAACAAAATTTTCTTAAATCTAGATATTGCAAGGTTTCCAATAAAATAGGTTTTTACTTGGTCGATGAATACCCCCAGGAACTAGAAGTCCACCAGCAGTGGCATCTGCCCAGCGGTAATAAATAACAAAGTACCAAAATAACTATGAATTTAGTTTCTGCAAATGCGCATTTTGATATGATTACCGCAATGAAATAGAAGTAATGTTGAAAAAAATTGCTATTAACCTGAGCAAATACAGTAAATACCCAATTAGCATAAAACGGTAAATTTAGTAATGCTGTACACGTGTTTCAAGGAGTAACCTCTCATCAGCAGCATAAAAATCAAACAATATGGAAGGCCATGATCCAAAAGTAGTAAAAAAGCAGCCAAAATATAGTCGTGGGAGGCCAAATTCAGTACCAAAGATATCCACAGAGTGCCATACACGGAATGAAACCTCAATATTTTAAAGGGGTTAGAATTTTGATAAAAACAGTAAATCTCTATTTAGCGGAAAGTAATGTTTTCAAGTCAGAAAAGTCTGGCTAATTGGTTTGCAAATACTCTCGATGGACCTGTGGTCCACCAGCAGTGGCATCGGTCAAATGGATTCAAATACCGTACATACAACAGTTGCATAACACGGTAAATTTCGATATACTGACAACTCGATCAAAGAGTAACAACTCATCAGCAGCATTAAAATCAAACAATATGGAAAGCCATAAATCAAAAGTAGTTATAAAAGAAGTAACCATAACCAAAAATATCGAAATAGGAAGCCAAATTCAGTACCAAGGACATCCAACTATTGCCATACACGGAATGAAGACTCAGTATTTTAAAGGGGTTAGAATTTTGAAAAAAAAACAGTAAATTTCAAAGTATTTTTTTTCATGTTAGACAAGTCTGGTTGTTGGGCTTGTGAATACCCTCAAGACCTCTGGAATTTGGACTGCTCTTCGGACAGTGAATGAATGACAAAGGATAAATGTA
Organism: Modiolus philippinarum; assembly: GCA_002080025.1. Lineage (NCBI taxonomy): Eukaryota > Metazoa > Mollusca > Bivalvia > Mytilida > Modiolidae > Modiolus > Modiolus philippinarum. Next base: position 41,575 of record MJUU01002136.1, read on the forward strand.
AATTTATGAAAAGAAGTCGGAATCGCAAGACTTGGAACCGCTTCTAGCAAAAGTTAGCTGTAGGGTTAAACCGCTTCATTTGTATCCAAATCTCTAAATGAATTCTAAATCGGTGTAAGTATATTTAATATCTAATATGAGGCATGAGCTAGAATCATACTTCAAAGCGTTTTTCCATTGCTTTGTTCTCCCATATATTTGCATAGCCTTCGTGTCATTTGCATTAACTCCATATCTCTTCATTACTGGTTAAAGGTATCAGTCTGCCTTCAAGGTAAAAAATAAAACGTTACATTGCTTGGTTTACCATCCATTCGAAGAGAATTTGTTTCATTTTCTCCATATCATCTCATTGTCAGTTTTGCAGTTTGGAATCCGAAAAAAAGATATGTGGTCTCTTCATATTTCAAAAATAGTGCTCTTGTTCTAGAGAGAATTTCTAACATGGTTACATTATAACAGTCTCCAAATACAGCATTTCCAAATGCTTCACTGACAACCTTTTTATAAATTCCCAAACACAAAATTTTATTATGCCACGTTTACTTGCAACTGACCCACTGAGTTACCTTTGTTGTTTATATGTCTTTCATTAGTCGGCATGTTTTGTAACTGTTCAAATATAGGAAAAAAAAAACACTTTGGCACTGCTATTTTATTATTTTTACTGCACGAAGTGGCGCATATATAGACATGAATATAGCATTGTTCGACGTCCAGAAATAAATACGCACAATTCGGTTCAATGGGCTGTCTTAAACATACTATGAAATATGAGCAAAGCTGATTGTTGGAGGTCACTTTGTGACCCCAAGATGAAGAACATAAAAAAAGCGTTCTGTCTATGCTTGTTTAGCCATGTTTATTGTAGAGACATGCGAATTTCGTCCACATAGTTCCATTGCTAATTTCAGACGATAGCGTATCTCCGATGTAGTGTGGAGTCATTTAAAACTTTCTCGTGTTAGACATGTATGCTCTTTATATTTTAGTACTATTAACTTGCTGTTGAGTGAATTTCACCTATGAAGTCATGATAAAGTTTTATATCTTGTAATTTTTTTTTGGAGATTTTCAATTATTTTTATGAACAATTGCAGGTAGTGCCGACATCCTTTGATTTTATAATGCCAAGTTTTTGACATTTGTTTCAATGTATGACCTGTGGTTGTTAAGATAATATGAATACCTTTTATCAATCTCTTTGTAGCGCAACAGCTGCCCATGTTTGTAATAACACTTTGCCTTCAATGCTATGCTTGTTAAAGATCTAGCATCCAAAGGTAAATATAGACATGAATTCAGCATTGTTTGAAAGCAAATAATCAATTCCTGGAAAACAGGTACAAGGGTAGTCTCTAACGTACTGTGAAAGATCAACAAAGATCATTTTTGAATGCCACTCAGTGACTTATCAAATGTACATTGAGACATAATGTGGTATTTAGATTTTCTTCATATACCATAATTGTTTTTTTAGACTTTAGTTTATATCTCTTTCGTTCTAGAGTTAGTTAAACGATTCCAGACCGATAAGTTCTAATATGAATACACAATCATACTTACAAATTTTGTAATTTCCAAATGCTACTCCGACTACCTGTTTATAGTGCCCATATGAATTGATTTTATTCAGCTGTTTTGCAACTCAATTAATGTGTGCCCTGTGGTTGTTTATATGTTATGATTGTCCCCTAGTTGTTACCTTGTCGGCGAACGCTGCACAATTATTGTTAGAACAATTCAGTTTTAGCAAATGACAATAGCCAGTCAGTTACTTAACAGATCTTTCAAAAATATATGCCTAACTGACCGTGTGATAAGTGCTGTAAACAGAGCAGGACATGTTTACCTTTGCGGAGAACCTGATGTCACTCTCAGTTTCATGGGAGTTCACACCGTGATTACCATGGTCTTGAATGTTGTGTTTTTCATTTCTGTGCTTCGTAGCTGTCTTACGTCATTGTTTTCTGTGTTCTCGTTTTTGCCATGTCTTTGGACTTCGATTTTTGTAAAAACTACTCATTCGTTCTTCGGTACCCTACTGCTGTTGTTTCACCTGGTAATAATTTGTCTGTTGGCAATCTTATCTTACATTTTGGCGGTACATTAAGAAAAGATAACCTTGTCTCTTGTGAGTTTGCTCCATATCAATTCATTGTTTATTTATGGATATAGATTTGTTTGACACATATATGTTGCCATAAATCCAACTAAAACTGGTGCTAGCGACTGCCTAATACTCATTATAAGGTACAAGTAAATGTTGAAGGAATCAAGGATTCTTCAAGAAAAAGAACAATAAAGGTGTTTGTTCATCTATTGCTTTATTTTTGCCATGTATGCGCAGAAACATTTTAAATGAACATTTACTACAGAGTCTTTTTTAGTGCAATTATTCACATTGATTGATAACTCAAAAAATTAAGAGCCAGCTCTGCTAACTCAATGAACTGTGTTTATTTTTGTGCACATTTTATTTCTATTTGTCCTTTCATCTTTTAAGCTGACATTGCATTTTTTTCTTTTTAAAATACACAATGTTAGTCATAAGAATCAAACAGAACGTGACAAGTTGTGGGTCAAACGGCGGGATACATTAAGTTGTTTTACTTTTGTTAAATATTTATAATAAGGTTTGTCATATTTATAGTTTATATCACAACTTGTTACCAGCCATATACAAATGCATTTAGATTTGGAAATTATAGCAGAAATACAGGTCGTTTATGCTAATACTAACCTCGTAAACTAAATATTCATAGGCAGCCACTGGATATATCGGTTTTTGATTTTTATTTTAATATAATGAATATGGTTGACAATTTAACCGATTATGAATTTTTAATACATTTGATGCAAAGTTTTTTATTGCTTTTATCAAGACTTTAATTTGCTGTATAGCTTAAAAGATATAAAACATTTTTTGCTTTACGTGAGAGCACACATTCTATTTTTCTTTCCCTCTAGCCCATCTGACTTTACTTATGTTTAAAAAGTCCTATGATTTTTCTTTCAAATATTGTGATTTTTTTACTAAATCATCAAACATGGCTGTCAGCGAGAATATTGTTTAACACTGAACACTTTTGTAAATGTATTTCAGTTTCTTATCTCAAACAAATGACCCTAGCAGAACCAGACGTGGTTACAATAGTATTTTGCTGATCCCTTCAAAGTGTATGTTGTTTTTTTTCCAACTTCGTCCCATATGACAGCCATTGTGGAACAACATTTAACAGAGGACTATTTGGGAAATACATTGTTTATATGTTATGATTGTCTACTTTAGGTTTCCTTGTTGGGAACGATGCACAGCTTATTAATCTTATGTTTGTTGACGGTCATACATTTTCGCGGTATGTAAAGAAAAAATCGCTTTGTCTCTATGGCATTTGCTACATAACTTTGCATTGTTTATAAACCGATATAGATTTGTCTGACATTATTTGATTTTAATGCTGCTGATGAGAGGTTACTCCTTGAAACACGTGTACAGCATAACGAAATTTACTGTTTTTATGCAACTTCGGTATTTTTTTGTATTTTGAACCATTGGGCCGATGCCACTGCTGGTGGACCAGAGGTCCCCGAGGGTATTCACAAGCCCAATAGTCAGACTTGTCTGACATGAAAATTTTACCTGACGTGATGTAGAAATTAACAGTTTGTATCAAAATTCTAACCCCTTTAAAATACTGAGGCTTCAATCCGTGTATGGCACTGGGTAGATGTCCTTTGTGCTGGATTTGGATTCCTATTTCGATACTTTTGGAAATGAGTACTTCTTTTTTGACTACTTTGGATTATGGCTTTCCAGATTATTTGATTTTAATGCTGCTGATGAGAGGTTACTCCTTGAAACACGTGTACAGCATAACGAAATTTACTGTTTTTATGCAACTTCTGTATTTTTTTGTATTTCGAACCATTGGGCCGATGCCACTGCTGGTGGACCAGAGGTCCTCGAGGGTATTCACAAGCTCAATAGTCAGACTTGTCTGACATGAAAATTTTACCTGGCGTGAAGTAGAAATTAACAGTTTGTATCAAAATTCTAACCCCTTTAAAATACTGAGGCTTCGTTCCGTGTATGGCACTCGGTAGATGTCCTTTGTGCTGGATTTGGATTCCTATTTCGATATTTTTGGAAATGAGTAGTTCTTTTTTGACTACTTTGGATTATGGCTTTCCAGATTATTTGATTTTAATGCTGCTGATGAAAGGTTACTCCTTGAAACACGTGTACAGCATAACGAAATTTACTGCTTTTATGCAACTTCGGTATTTTTTGTATCTACATGTTGCAATACATCCCACTTATACAGAAGCTTGCGGCTGCATAATACTAATAATAAGGAACGAGCAAATGTTGAAGGAATCATGAATACTTCAAAATAGAGAACAATAAAGGGGCCGTTTTTTTTTCTTCATTTTCGTCATGTAAATGAGAAACATTGTTTAATGAACATTTACTACATAGCCTCTCTTGGTTTGATTATTCATACTGATAAATAACTTAAAAAATTAAGATCAAACTCTGTTAATTCATTGAACTGTGGTTATTTTTTGCATATATTAAATTTATTTTTCTTTTGATCTTTAGCTGACTTTGCATAATGTATGTCATAAATATCAAACAGAACGTCACAAATAATGTGGGTCAAATGTTTGTCAAAATCAGCATAATACCTTTTGTATAAATATTTATAAAATAAGGTTTATGATATTTATAGTTTATATTTCAACTTGTTACTAGCCATCTCCAAACGCATTTAAACTTGTTTATTATAGAAAAGTTAGAGATTTTTTATGCTAATATCAATCTTTTAACAAAAGATTCGTCATAGACATACGTGGAATATATAGGTTCTTGATTTTGATTTCGATATAATAAATTTGGGTGAAAACTTACTGATGTTGATTTTTGAATTAATTTATCGCAGAGGTGTTTTATATCGGTTTTATAAAGACTTCACTTTGTATTAAAATTTTAAGATATAAAACATTTGCTTTAAGTGAGAGCAAACATTCTATTGTTTCTCTCCTTATACCTCACCTGGCCTTTTTTGGTTATTAAAATGCTCAGATGGTGTCATTCAAATATTGATTTTTTATTACCTGATTAACCATGGTCGCCAGTGAAAATATAGTTGAACAAAGCATACTTTTGAAATTGTATTTTAAGTTCTTATCTTGAAACAAACGACCGTCTTAGAACCAGACGTCGTTACAATAGTGTTTTGCTGATCCCCTTCAAAATTCATCCTTCTTCTTCGCAGATGGCAGCCAGTGTGGAACAATATTTAACTAAGGACCATATGGGAAATATATACATTCAAAGAAACCTCCTTTGAAATAACATAATTTCCAAATGTAACTCTGACTACCTGCTTATAGTACTCACATGATACGATTTTATTCGGTTGTTTTGCAACTCATTCAGTGTGTGACCTGTGGTTGTTTATATGTTGTGATTTTCACCTGATTTTCTTTGTTTTGGAACGGTGCACAGCTATTGTAAGAACACTTCACTTGTTAATCTGATGTTAGTTGACGATCTTACATTTTTGCCGTAAATAAAAAAATGAATGATGTTGTCTCTTTTTCGGTGGCTTCATTGTTTATTTGTGGATATAGATTTGTTTGACATCTACATGTTGCAATTAATTCCATTTAAACTGGTGATAGCGGCTGCATAATACTAACGATAAGGTACAAGCAAAAAAAATCATGGATACTTCAAGATTAAGGATAAGTAAGACTTTCATTTTCATAATACTAACGATAAGGTACAAGCAAAAAGAATCATGGATACTTCAAGATTAAGGATAATAAAGACTTTCATTCTTCTATTGCTTTATTTTCGCGATGTATATGCAGAAACATGGTTTAATTATTCAAATTTGTTAATAACTGAAAAATTCATAATAAACTCTGCAAGCTCAATGAACTGTGGTTCTTTTTGTGCATATATTAATTTTCTTTTTATTTTCATCTTTTATGCCGATATTGCATTTTTCTCTTTTTCAACCACATAATGTTATTTATAAGAATCAAACAGAACGTAACAAATAATTTGTAGGTCAAGCTTTTGTCAGCAGGGATACATTAAGCTGTTTTACTTTTGTATAATTATTTATAAAATAACGTTTGTCATATTTATACTTTATATCTCAACTTGTAACCAGCCATCTTAAAACGCATTTAGATTTGGTTATCATAGCAAAGATCTTTTATGCAAATTTCAACCTTGTTTACTAAAGATACATTATAGACAGACACGGGATGTATCGGTTTTTGATTTTTATTTTAATGTAAAGAATTGGATCATAATTTAATCGATTTTGATATTTTAAAGTATTTTTTAGATATAAAGCATTTGCTTTAAGTGAGAACATACATTCTGTTTTTCTTTCATTCTAACTCAGCTGTTTATTGATTTACATAGAATACTTTTGAAAATGTATTTTTTAAGTTTTTATCTAAAACCAATGACCCTAATACCAAAACGTTGTCACAAAAGTGCTTTGCTGGTCCCTTGAAAGTGTGTGTTGTTTTTTTTCCTACATCATCCCAGATGGTTACCTGTGGGGAACACCGACGACCACATGGGAAATACATTCAAAGAACCCTCTGACATTAGTTAACCAATGCTAAACTAACTTATTCACGATAGTCTTTTAGAGGTCAATATTTGTGATTTTTTATTGTACATCCTCCAAGATTGTAGTAGTGGGACAAAATAGTAAAATATTACCCTTATGGAAATGCACTAGAAGATCTTCTCTACAGAGCTTATAACAACTAAAGTGAGTCAAAACAGTCTCTTGGTGGTTCATTCAGATTGGTGATTTTTATTCTAAGATGGCTACCAATAAGAACCTTGAGGAAATACATTTATTTTTTTCTCTGAAACCATTGAACCAAATAAAGCAAACTTCTTCCCAATAGTCCTAGGGTAAACCCCTTCAGAATTTGAGTAGACTCCTTCAGAATTCATGATTTTTAGGTTTGTTTGTATTCATCAAAATGACTCCAAAATGGTTGGAGATAATTCAACCAACGAAAGAAGATAATGGTTATAGAGGCAAATAAAGAAGCTGTAAAATCCACTACTGGTTAAGCAACAACCGGATTTAAACGATGAAAAATTCCGCCTGTTAAGGGGGTACATGACACAGAGGCCCCCAAAAAGTTGTCAATAGATTTTCTTGTAATTTTGAAAAAAAAATTTCCAACATGTAGTCTTTCCATTTCTAAAATAAAAAGAATATGTCACCCATCTAATATTAAAGATATAAGCCTTGAACATTTTACATTTTTATATTGAAATATATAGAAAATCCCAGAGTAATCCTTTCTTTTCAATGTTTAAAAAATATTTTCATATGAAAAGCTCTGATTTTTTTATAGTGTGTCTTTTTCCATGTACTTTTCATAAACATAAAAAATATGTAGGTCACCCATTTTGATTTTCAGCAATTTTCAAAAAACTTGATTTGGAGGCAGGTTTCAATTTTGGGGGGAAAATTTCCCGTACTTTTTACCATACAATGTAATTTCATTATTTTCTTCAAAGTTAATGTTCCTGAAAATGCTATATATAATATTTACGGGATATTTAACAGTATCTAAGACCGGTATTTGTTGTAAAACGGAATATAAGTCTTTTCTTCTCGGAAAGACATTAACTAGGGCACCGCCACAAAGATTGGTGGACGCCCTACAATTATCAGTCTGTTCGTCCGTCCGAAACAATCGTTTCCGGGCTATAAATTTATTTTCTCTTTTGAGATATCTTTTGATATTTTGCAAGTGGATTAATCACCTCAAGGTGGCACCCTATCGTACCATGGTTGGCGACCCTTGACCTTTGACCTCAAGGTCACATTCTTGCTTTTTCAATAACAAAATCGTGTCTGGACTATCGATTTTCTCTCTTTTGAGATATATGATTTTGATATTTAGCATGTGGATTGATCACCTCAAGGTGACATATCACGAACAATGGTTGGTGAACCTTGACCTTGACCTTTGAGCTCATGGTCACATTCATGCTTTTTCAAATGTAGTGTCCGAACATTATACATTAATAATGTTTTTTTGAATGTCAGTCATTTAAGGTCGGATAAACAGATGATTTTCACATGCATTGCCATTTTTCACCCTTGTCCTGATTTTGATTATACGCCTAGTAAACAATGCAGACAACCTCTTGAAAAGTGCGAACTAGATTAAAACATCTAGTAAAGCACTCAGTTAATTATGTCAGGTGAGATACAGAAGAGTGGTCGAGGGCGGCAATTATAATGTACTATGCAACAATAGTAGTATATATGTGGTTTTCAATTATGATTTGACGAGGTGCCTGAGGAGGTGCTGTGAGGTGCTATGAGGTATTAACACTTTATATTATGCCTTCGCATTGGACGAGGTGCTATTGTACTAACGCATTTTAAGTGCTTCGCATTTGACGAGGTGTTTTTTGCCATTGTTTCCAAGGCTTTGTTTTTTTTTGTTTTTGTTTTTGTTTTTTTTGTTGTTGTTGTCGTTGTTTTTTGTTTTTTTTTGTTGTTGTTGTCGTTGTTTTTTGTTTTTTTGCTGTTCTAACAGCTCGTATTTGGTACTTTTGTCGTAAAAAAATGTCCGTTTCCTTTGGGCTGTTTGATTAATTCTTGTGTATTACGTTAGTATTTATTTGTCTTCATTTGTGGTACCCTTAACTCTGTTGGTATCCCAACCGATCTTAGTTATCTCCCTTTGTTTTGTATACTCTGAAGTCCATTTTTAGCTCACCTGGCTATACCAGGGTGAGCTATTGCCATCACTTGGCGTCCGTCGTCCGTCCGTCGTTAGCTCACTTTCAAAAATCTTCTCCTCTGACACCATTGGGTCAAATGGAACCAAACTTTAACTGAATCATCACTAGGGTATCTAGTTTCAAATTTGTTATTTTGTATGTCTTAGGTCAAACAACATGACTGCCGTTACTAAAAATAGAACATGGGGGTAAATTACAGTTTTTGGCAAATAACTCCAAAACCAATAAAGATATCAAAAATCTGACATGGCGTAAAAATGATCAGCATTAGAAAATCTACCCATGCTGGAATTGTGAAGAAAATCTGATGACCTGTCTAAAAGTTACCGCCCTTTTTCCGTAAAATTTTCAAAATTTTGAAGTTTTTTATTTTTTAAAAAAAAATTATAACAGATAGAGGTTAAGTTTAAATTGCAAAAATGTTCAGCATGTTAAGATCTACCAAGATGGATATTTTGAAGAAAATCCAAGTACCTATATATGAGTTGTGGTCCTTTATTGGTCAATTTTTTTGTGATTTTTTTACTTTTTGTTCTATATTTGAGATAGAGGTCAAGTTTAAATTGCAAAAATGTTCAGCATGTTAAGGACTATATTTTATTGAACACATTCAAGTTTTCCGACCGCTTCCAAGATGGCCGCAAGCGGGGAACTTAGTTTACCATTTGACCTAATGGGAAATTGCATACAAAGAATTTCTTCTCGAGAACCACTGAATGGATTTGAACCAAACTGGACATGAATGATGCTTATGAGGTGCTGACCAAGTGTTGTTACTTTGATGCTGATGTGTCATCGGGCATGCGCCAGCAATTATCTTAATTTTAAGATTGGACCCTATGGGAAAATGCATGCAAGGAACTTCTACTTTAGAACCTCTGAATGGATTTTAACCAAACTTGACATGAATGATGTTTATGAGGTGCTGACCAAGTGTTATTTCTTAGGTGCCAATCTGTCATCTTACATGACTGACAGCATTGGACCCTATGGGATATGCACACAAAGATCTTCTAGAGAACTGCTGAATGGATTTAAATCAAACATGACATGAATGATGCCTGTCAGGTGCTGACCAAGTGTCACCAGCTATGAACTTAATTTAACAAAATATCTTCTTCTAGGGAACTGCTTAATAGATTAAATCCAAACTTTGCTTATGAGAAGCTGACCAAGTGTTGTTGCTTCAGTTCTGATCCATCATCCAACATGGCTGCCAGCAATGAATTGGACCCTTAGGAGAAATGAATACAAAAAAAAAATCACGGAAAACCATTGAATGGATTCAATTTAAACAATGCATAAATGAAACTTGTGAGATTTTGACCAAGCTTGTTACTTTGGTGCTGATCCGTCTTCCGACATGGCCATCAGTAGCAAAACTTAATTTAACATTGGACCCAGTGGGAAATGCATAAAAAGATCTTCTCCCCTGAAACTGCTTGAACAATTTCAGTAGAATTTTGATATGATAGTCCTTATGTGACCCTCTTCAAAGTTTTATGTTTAATAGCTGCCAGCAGGGAACGTAGATTAACATTGCCCCCTTAAGTTTGTAAACTGCATTCAAAAATCTTCTCTAAAACTGCTTGAACAATTTTAATTAAATTCTATAAAAAGTTTCTGATTTAGTTTTGTCCTTTGCTATATTTGATATTACTGAATATTCGGATTTCGTTTGGTTTTATACATTTGAAACATTTTTTTGAATATGGATTTCCTTTGTTTGGGTTCTAGTGCTGCTGATGAGGAATTAATTTCCGAAATGGCCAAACAGCTCATTAAAATTGTAGCAGTTGGAGTTAACATATGTATTCTGGTCTCATGTTCATTTACTCCATATCCTTTCATAAAATATTTAATACAGGAGTTTGTCTTTTATTGCAGTGTGGAGTTGGTAAAACAATTCCCCGTGGTAGAGATGTATGCTCTTTATTTTTCTTAGATATGGTGTACTTGTACATGAGATAATATCTCATGTGTACACTTTGTTCAATTACTATTATCTAAATTTATGTAAATTCTAAAACCGAAGGATTAACTCCCTCCATCGCAGTTTTGTCCTTTGCTATATTTGATATTACTGAACATTCGGATTTCGTTTGGTTTTATACATTTGAAACAATTTTTGAATATGGATTTCCTTTGTTTGGGTTCTAGTGCTGCTGACGAGGAATTAATTTCCGAAATTGCCATACAGCTCATTAAAATTATAGCAGTTGGAGTTAACATATGTGTTCTGGTCTCATGTTCATTTACTCCATATCCTTTCATAAAATATTTTATGTACATACACCACCAAAGATGGACCATAAACTGGAAATTATAGTGCTGCAGGACCCAGGTGAGCGATACAGGCTCTTGAGAGCTTCTTGTTTGTCTTGTCCTAACGTTACCGCAGCTTTTGCATCTGTGTATTGTTTTACCCCGTTCTGTATTATTTTTTGGTGCATTACCTCCATTGTTTCCTGTATCTATATGCTTTTCTTTCCATTAGGCAATAAATGATAAACTAAATTACAATATACATATTTTATTTCCCCTGTCATGGAGCGATCATGAGTTTGAGAATGAGGCTGGGGGTTCTTAATAAAGGGCTACGCCGATACGACAGCAGCATGTCGACCACTGAAATTTGAAAGTGTAATTTAAAGTGAGTATGCACCTACTAAAGAGCTTGACACAATAATAAGATGGACAAAATAAGGAAATTGAACCAGTAATTAGCTGGACACAAACCAAAGAAAATCCAAATTTGCCCATTTGACTCCTTAAGATTCCTCTTTGATCCCTTATAGCTCGGAAACAGTAAGAGCTAGGCCCAACTTCATTGGCATACAACTGAAAGCTTATATCAAGAGGAATCCAAAGAATAAAATCCCATCGAAATCTGATCAAAAATAAATTTCATATTATTAAGAAAAAATGCTATGCTGGCCCCTTTGAACCCTTATAGCTGGGAAACGGTAAGCGCTACATCAAATTCTTAGTCATTACACGACAAGCTTATATCAAGAAGAATCAATAGAAAAAAATCTCGTCGAAATCCGATGAAAAATAAATATTAAGGTAACCAGCAAATGTGCAGTTTTGGCCCTTTTGAACCCTACTAGCTCGGTAAGATATGGTAAGAACTGTCCCAAATCTGTTGACATACTACCGAAAGCTTATATCATAAGGAATAAAAAAAAATCCCCTTGAAATCCGATGAAAAATAAAAATTTTAGGCAATCTGCAAATTTGCAGTTTTGGCCCCTTTGACCCCTTATAGCTCAGAAACGGTAAGAGCTACGCAAAAGCCGTTGACATAAATCCAAAAGCTTGTATCAAGAGGAATCCAAAGAAAAAAATCCGATGAAAATAAAAATTTCAGGTAATCTACAAATTTGCAATTTTGGCCCCGTTCGGCCCTTAACAGCTCGGAAAGGAAACAAGTTACAAAAATCTAATAATTTTTCATAAGGAATCCATTGAAAAAGAACAGCATAAAAAATCGGACTAAAAAATGAAAAAAAAAATCATTGCAGAAGGAATCAAAGAAAGTCACAGTCAAATTATCTCCCCTTCCTGATTTCTTACAATAATTACATCCTTTCATGCAAATCTCAATGTAGTGTCCTTCCTTTGTCTAAAGTTTCATTAAAATCCTTCAAGTGGTTTTAGACATGTTAGAGAAGGTGCCCTTACGAGGTTACCCAAACATAGGGAATCAACGAAAAGTCAAAGTCAGATTATTTCCCCTTCCTGGTTTCTGACATTAATTGTATTCCTTCATGCACATCTCCATGTAGTGTTCTTTTTTGTCTTAAGTTTAATCAAAATCCTTCAAATGGCTTAAGAGGAGTTGTGCTTACCAGGTAACCCATACATAGGCAATCAACAAAAAGTCAAAGTCAAATTATCTCCCCTTCTTGATGTCATTTATAAAGTTCCATCTCTTATAGTATGAGTGCTATGATGGGCCGAAACAACACCCCTGAGATGTAACGTGTTGTTCAAACACCTTATTTCCGGTCAACATGGCCGAATATGGCTTCAATTAGGGCTACTTCCTGTTGAACATGCGCAGTAAAAACACTTCCGTGTTCCGGTCACGTGACTTCCGCATCCGGTCGCACTTCCGCATCCGATCGCGTGAGTTCCGGTCTAAGGCACTTCCGGTGACGTCATTTCCTGTACCACCATAGCTCAGTCACCACAAATACTAACCGAATCTTCCCAATATACTACTAACAAAGTACAATAGTAAAGTGCATTCTGATGTCAAGGAAAAACTCTTCTTATCTATTACAAAATTTAGTTGTCTGAAACATTCAAGTTCATTGTTTTCAAATGCCGCTCAAATGTTGGAGGGAATGAAAAAACTTTTGATACTACATTGTATAGTTTTGTGTTAAGTTTCTATGCATTAAGCTCCTGTTTCATGAAATTCAAATCAGTGGTTTAGGAGGAGTATGGTAAATACCAGGAGGTCACCATATGGTTTGTATTGAGCTAAAATGACTAAGTCCAAATCATGTCAAAAATTTTGGAAAAGGAATTAATTTATTGGAAAACAAGACCTGTAGTGCACATCTATGATATATATTGGAGCCCCTGTACAAGTTTCACGAAATTCCAATCAGTGCTTTAGGAGGAGTAGTGGCTATCAGGTGGTCGTTTGCATACGTCAAAAATAGTAATGGTGCATTACATGATACCCCGCCACGTTTCACAAAATTTCAAAGTTTAAAGAGGCATAACTCCAGATCCCTGTCCTGAAGCCAAAATTATACTTGGCTTGTGTTTCATGGTAAACAACTAATATACCAAATTAGAAGACAGCATTGTATTTCATTCACAAGTTATCAGTTGTAAACCCTAAAAATTATAAAATTTCAAAGTTTCAAGGGGCATAGTTCCAGACTCCCTTGGACCTCTGAGCGAAAAATTAAACTTCAACAGAGTTTGTGGTAAACAAGTTACATACCAAGTTTGAAGACAATAATTATATTATTTTGTTCACAAGTTATGAGTCGGAAACCCTAAAATTCGCTAAATTTCAAAGTTTCAGGGGCATAACTCCAGAACTCCTTGAATATCTGAGCCCGAAATCGAACTTGTCCTGAGTTTTGTAGTAAACAAGTTACATACCAAGTTTGAGGTCCTTGTTATTTCGTTCATAAGTTATCAGTCGGGAACCTTCGGGGACGGACAGTCGGACGGACGGACACACGACTGAGGGTATCACATAATACCTCGCCACTATGTGTGGCGGGGTATGCAAATCTAAAAAAGAAGAAGAATTATTGCAAAACAAAATGCGTAGTGCACATCTACAATATGTAATTACACTCCTGCATAAGCTTAATGAAATTATAATCAGTGGTTTAGGAGGAGAAGTGGATACAAGCTTTTGAGTGGAAAGACTGACAGACGGAAGAACTGACGGAAGGACGGACGGACATCATGAACACTATATACCTCCCGCAAATCGGAGGATATAAAAATCTTAATTAATGGGAAAAACTGTATGCCCCGACGGAAGGACGGACCGACATCATGAACACTATATACCTCCCGCAAATTGGAGGGTATAAAACATTTTAATAAATGGGAGAAACTGCATATCAAGCCCTTTTTACATACATATGTATAAATCTTAGCGAGATTAATCTTACAGAATTTTTAAGACAGGCATAAGACACTGCATTTGTTAGGTAGACATGTTGCTAGCAGGGTACTTCAGGAGGTCTGAAATTTTTAGAAGAATATAGGAAAAAATTGACAAAAATAAAAAAAATTGACAAAAATGAAAAAAAAATCGACTGGAACCTCTCTTTTTCGAAGGCTGGATCCCTCAGCTAGATCAGGCCATTTTAAAATAAAATAAATAGCTAAATTTAAAAAGTGTAATTCAGGGTTTATTACTAGATGAAAATGAAAGAAAATAAAAATAAATCAAAAACTTGGCTTGCTTTTTTTAAGAGAGATCATCAGAGATCATTTTTTTATTTAAAAAATTCAGATCCTAAGGAACTTAATTAATTAAAGTATATAAACAAATTAAATCAAATGTTTGAATGTGTAAAGTGGGCAAATCGTGTGTTCTGGCAAGTTAAATATGAGGAGCCAGACCTTTTTTTCAGGATTCCGGGCGGGATTGAAAGTTTTAAGCTAGGGATTTCGAGATTTCTATAATTTAAGCCAAGGATTTGAGGAAATCATTGCACTGAGAATAGGAATTTCATCAATTTGAAGTTCTTTTTCAGTTCGGGATGTAAGGAATTAGAAAACTTAAAACAGGATTCCAGATTAAGACACCCCCTCTTGTATGGTGAATCTCACTTCCAAATACTTCTCTATAATCGTTATTGATTAAACTAAATATCCTGTAGATTTGGATTGTTACAAAACAACAAGGTTGCTATTTTGCCATGAATTTTAATATCAGATGTATAAAAGGGGTCACCATTTGCTTTTTCGGGAAGGTCTTGAGCGATTTTGCCCATGAAAAATTATTATTTACATGTCCATCTCTAGATGTGGAACCGTAGCTCTTCCTTTTTTGTACGAAAAAACCATCACTTCTGAAATTACTTTACGGTGCATGATGAAAGAGGGTTTTTGTTTTGTTTTGTTTTCTTTCTTTTGAAATGTTTATAATATTTTCTTATGGTCCTCCGCCGTGCGCGGTCCAAGCTTATGAATAAGCCCGCAGCATCATCTGAGCTTGGAGTATGAGTCTTCCTAACAGAGGACCCCGAGGGAACTCCGGGATATAGAAATAGGACCTAGTATCTCCGGCTTGCGGGGTGTGACCCCTCCTAAACGGGGACTGACCCCCGAGGGTCCCGGGATATAGAAATAGGACCCATTCCGTGGTTGTGCGGGATGAATAAATACACAACCCATCTTTCGGACGGGATGTGAACTCAGGTCCACGTGTTTGAAGAAATGCCACGCTTCCTGCACGTTAAAAAACCCTTGTAGCAAGCCCTTTTTAGTGGTCCGTAGGTGATCGGCTACAAGGCTAAATTCTCCGCCCTTTTGAATTTCACCCTACTTTTCCAGTGGCAGTCAGAATTTCCATACCCCAAAGTGATTATTTATTAACAAACTTGTTCTCGTCTTGATTTAGCTGAAATATTGCTGAGTAGACGTTAAACAATATTCAATCAATCAGTCAAGCTTATGGTCCTTGTGCTGATTTTTTTATACAGTAGTTTCGAACTATATCAAAAAAATAAAAGGACCTAAAGATTGGTTTCGCAGCTAGTCCATCTCGAACAAATTATTGATTTTCACTAAACAGTGCAAATTTTTACTGCTTACTGTCACATCAAATTATTTATTTGTATTTTCCTTGAACAATTTCTATTCATAACAAAATTAGATTATTTATTTGCATGACAAGTAGGATTAAAATATTCATTTCCACTGGCTCCAAGATTAAATATTATTTTTTTAACCAAATCAAGCCTCCGTGGTCTTCTGCTTGTTTGAAAGGGCATAGGCGGGTCAGCAACCCCTTTTTCGAAGCCAGAGATGTTTTTTTTATATTTCCTGCCTTAAAAAATCCCTGGCTTGTTACGAAAAAAAATATAGCTCCAATCGACTGAAAACACAGGGACTTGTTATGAAAAATATAGCTCCAACCCACTGAATTTCAGTGGGCTGGAGCAATATTTTTTATTTTCGTGACAAGCCCCTGTGATTAGGTCAGCACTTGATGGCATCTATCACAAAATAATCTACAGATGGAATAATTTACACTTTTGTTTAAGTAGTCATGCATAAATTTGATATCATCTTCACTATTCCAAGGTTTGTTTTTCTGTAAAAGTGTAGGACCTCCTTGTAACTGCAAGTGTTGTCCTAATTTTGTGACCTACAAATTTGAAGTCAATTTCTGCAACGTAACGGATTTTTCCGCATTTCGAGGGGAATTCTATTTCGTCGTAACTTTGGGAAGATTTGTTCAATTACCATAAATAATACACGAAAATGAAAAGAAGCACCAAATCCTTACAACTACCGATTTAATTTTTTAAATTTGAACGCACGATTTGAAATTTTATTACCAAAAGACGGTGAAAAAAAGTGCTGAAATTCATTTTGACAACAACGCTTTTCGGTACTCTAAACAGTACTCGTATTTGGTACTTTGTAAAATAAAAATACAGGGATTATCCCTTTGAGGTACTCTATTTGGAGAATTTCTATTTTTGCGATATCAGGGATATTTTACTTTGGTGGAGTCATTAAACCGTCCTTCAAAATGGGGCTTTACGGACGTTTATACATCCACATAATGGACAATTTCTTCCAAATATCTTCACATATTCTAAAACTAATTATATTTGGAAACAAGAAATAATGAGCTTTCCAAATATATATAACACTAGATGACAAGTAGTTCTCTCAACTTTAAAGACGTCGTAAAACATGGCATAACCGGACAAAAACGCCTCATGTAGTTACAACACGGTTCAGTTCTGACGTGTTCCAGTACATTCTATTTTTACGTGCAGAAAACGCGGTCACGTGATACAGAGTCGTGTACCTCCTCAAGTGCCATACATTTGCATTTACTTAAATTTTGATAGCAAAAACGGCAAATTTGCATATGGTTTGTTAGAGTTGTCAGGGGAAATTTGAGAAATTTACTATAATGCTTATTTGCCCTGCAGGACAAATTTCGACCTTGTTTCAAGACAGCTACATGTTATTTTTTCCCGATGCCTGTGTCTGGAGAAGGGTTTGAAATTAATTTCAGCTGTTTGGTCTCAACACAAGACATCATGCCGGAAGAAATTTTGGATGCCTGAATTCTACTGCGTATATCACAAAAGTGGCTGTTGAGAAGTTCACTTAATATGTTTAAGACCGTTAAACCGTAAATGCAATTTTTCACGGTAAAGAATTGATGAGATGTTGAAAGTGTGTCCGAAACAAAAACTGTTTGCGGACAATATTTTTCATGCTTTGAAACTACCTTTAAATGGGCTAATTCTGGTCTTTATATGACACTCCTGATGTTCGAAAAAAAAATGTTGTTTTTTCAAAGGAAGAAACGATTTCTGCAGTGCTAAAGGTCAAAACACAATAATTAAAATGAAACAAAATGTCGGAAGCATTTAATTTTGACACTTTTGGCCAAGAAAGAAGAAAACAAATCAGTATTTTTTCAAAACCCGCTAAAAACTCAATAAAATCAAAATTATTCTGTACGTTTGTTTACAAATAGTACAATGCCAAATATTAAATAATAACCCGTGTAATTAAAAGAATACTGTGTTTTCCGATTGTACATTTTCATATAAAAAGTTGAACAAAGTACCATTTGTGAAATGCATTAAAATATCTTGTTGTCTGTAACTATTGAACGATTTCGAACTAATCCTCGTTACAAAAGTACTGGCCGGTCCCTTCAAAGCTTGTGATTTCTTATATTCATCCTTCTTCAAGATGCCGAAGGGAACATAGTTTAGCAATGACCAAATGGGAAAATGTATTCAAATATCTCTTCTGAAACCACTTTGGAACTTAACACTGTCACATTAGTCTTTACGTAGTAACTTCAAAGCTTCAAACCTCTTCCAAGATTGACATAAACCAAATACACAGTTTTCAAAGGAACCATTTAAAAAGTGTATCTTGATAATGTTCATGTGTTATCTAAAGAGGAAGACAGCGGCATAATCAAATTAACCCGCTTGCCTTT
Source organism: Modiolus philippinarum (assembly GCA_002080025.1). Classification (NCBI taxonomy): domain Eukaryota; kingdom Metazoa; phylum Mollusca; class Bivalvia; order Mytilida; family Modiolidae; genus Modiolus; species Modiolus philippinarum. Next base: position 60,105 of record MJUU01002136.1, read on the forward strand.
GGGATAAAAAAGAGGATTAAGGTCCACTTTAGCGACACAGGCTCTCTAGAGCCTCTTGTTTGTGTAATAAACTCTACAAATTTTTAGGTGGTAAAACCTGTGCTGGCGACAGTAGTTTTTGGTCACATGATTTCTTTTTGTAAGTACTTTACATATATAAGGTTTGCTCTCTTATCTCTTTAACTAGACTTTACCTGATGTTTATTTTATCCATATTGGTGTTTTAAACGAGCAATTTATTCTACTGAAGGTTAACTCTAATAATAAAAACATGCGATATCTATATGCAAGAAAATTTTGTTTTAAACCAAGGGGTATTTTGCTCGTGCAAAGGTCTATCTACTGCTGGTTTCTTTTGTCTATTATAGTCTCATTGCGTTTTTTTTTCTAAAGCCTTAGTAAAGCTTTGGTTCATGTTCTGATTATATCATCACTGAATAATTATCAGTTGTCGAAATAGTCATACACTGAAACTTTTTCTATACTGACTTTGTTGATGCTTTAACTAGTGCACATGTCTTTAGGAGCAGATTTGATCCAATCACTCAGTATTTTGGTAATAGTGTGAAGTCCTGTTGTTTCTTACACTTGCAATATCTAAATTTAAGCAAATATTGAACTTATTGATTATTTGTTTCCTATCAACATTCATGTATCTTGTTTCCATTAAATATAAATGCGGAGTTTTCTATTACCGTCCTTTCCAGCCATTTGTTGTTTTAAGCTCAATGCAAAACTTCTTGTCACAAGGACATCTTGTAATGTTCGAAAGCAGGGTGTCCAGCAAAACTAATTTAGGTTGGAAAATGTTATATAAAAGAAGCAGTTGCAAAAACACATGACCAAATTAAAAAGAAAAGTAAAAAGTCTGTCTTGTAATGGTGGGTTGACGCAGATCTTGTGGCTTAAGAAGCTTAATATCACAATGCGTGTATGTAGAACAACACAAGAACAGATGCAAAACATGTTTCCGAAAAGACAAGGAAATGTGTAATTGACAGTGGCCTGTAAAATGCCTACAAGAAATAACAAAATACCGAAGTGACTGATAATTTATTTTCTGCATATGCACATTTCGACGACTTATGTCTCATCAGTGCAGATAAAACCAAAAATTTGGAAGTCCATTTACCAAAACATTTGTTAAAGCTGATGGAGAACAAATAACCAAAAAGATCTTAATAGAAAAACCAAAATTCAGCTAAGGACAGAGCTATGCATGAAGGAGATACTCCTTAGTTTATAACATAATTTTGCAAAATTTAGATATTGTAAGTTTCAATACAATCGGTTTTCGGGTCAGCACCGAAGTACTGACTACTGGGTTGGTTGAATTTGATTGATCTGTCTGTCACCTTAAATGTTGTTTCCCTCAAGAAGAAAGCATATGAAACCAGATCGTATCTCAAATTTTCATTCTTTTGAGTTAATTTGGTTGGAAACATAAAACGATTTCAAATACCTCTCAACGTATTTATACATTTGATATCTGGTGAATTTGACCAGCACATGAGTAATTGATTGCACAGAAATGAGAATTTATAATTCTTTATCAAAAGACGTCTTATCTGCAATGTCTTTGTAAAAATGGGTGACGTTTAAACATGTATTGCTGCAAAGTATCGTTAGACATTTTAATTCAAACCTTGAATTTTTGACCATGCTAAACCGATTTTGTCCTGCGCTGGTCAACAGAACCGGTTCTCTGAAATGCAATAAAAATATCTGGATAAGCTTTGCAACCACACATTTCATTTTCTTACCATTCTGTATTTTCATTTTGATCTACATATACAGTCTCCATCAGAGTATGGCACAACACATTTTCTTCTCAAATTACGACAGTATTATGAAATTATAATAAAATATTCTTATGCAACATATATATAGCGTAGGCATTGATTGGTCTACCATCTACACACCTGGGACAAAGTAGGTTCCCTGTTTTGTCTGGTTCCTAATATTGTTACAAAAACACAAGTCAAAAACAGAACATGAAATCGTGTAATTGCATAAGAATTGATTTGACGATCTAAATCCAGTTTATACGCGACGCGTAGCGGAGCCTGTAAACGGATATTTTGACCGATTGATGCCCTCGGGGATTGTAATAATGTACTGCTTGATTGTCTGTGGAAGGGCCTAATAGAAATAATTCTGGAGGACTGTTGACACTGTCGATCTACTGATGTTGATGTCTCTTTTATGATGGACGATTTTTACACCTCTATTGATAAAGGCATCACCTTGCATATTTCCAATCAAAATACGACATTATTATGTAATTATAATAAAATATTCTTATGCAACATATATATAGCGTAGGCATAGATTGGTCTACCATCTACACACCTGGGACAAAGTAGGTTCCCTGTTTTGTCTGGTTCCTAATATTATTACAAAAAACACTAGTCAAAAACAGAAAACGACTGAAATAATATTTTGTAAGCCCTCCTCCACTATGGCCTCCGCACCTTAACTAGGCTTACACCTTGTTCCCTCCATCAAGGTGGTCTCCGCTTTATCCTTAGAGAACTCTAACCATGAGAGAGGATTCTCCTCTATTTCATAATAGGAATCAATTTACTCATTCTACTTGGCCACCGGGTTCGTCGTGGATTTCTAATATCCCAACGTCTGTGGTTTTGGAGAACTAGATCCTTATGACTTTTTCCTGTGTTAACAATGTTTGGCGTAATAACTCCACAAAGACCATTTACCCGCAGATCTTTCTCATAAATTCTCCTGATTTAGTTTCAATGTATGTTGATCTTCCTGTTTGAGACCTTAGTCTTAGGAAGTGTCTCATAAGGTTTATGATAGACTATCGTCAAATGCTACCCGCACTTGAATGTCCTGGTCCTTTCAAACTAAGGACATTCCTTTTAAAAAGTGCCGATCTCACCTCAGAGAAAAATCGTCCCGCGCGCGGACTGGCTATGACTTGAAGGACGTGAGTCAAGTAATGTTTGCATTTCTACTTTAATGAACATTTTTAACATATGAATTCAGATTTGCAGGCTATTTACCTGATTGGTTTACCCCAATCTAATTCTTTACACCCTACACCATGCTCTGTAACTTGTTCATCTTAAACTATTTTTTTTTCGAATAATCGCAGAAGCCATCATCCATTCAAATCCCCAAGGGAAAGACATCACCATTTCAGTTTCTAGTGTCCGTGCTGTTATACAAAAATGTGTTTAACTTCCTGCCCTCTGCTGCGGCCATTAGCGACTTTGTTGTTGTACTGGTGCAACCAAGTGATATGGGCAACATTTTTCATGTGAGTGCTGTCCCTTAGTTTAGCCTAAAAGTTGGTACATGTTGTATTAATGTATGTTTCAGACTGCTTTGGCGGTAAGAGACAGTCTTCTTGAGACTCCTCACTAGTTGATATTACATTTGCACCTGTGTAATCTCCAAAGATTTTTGAATGCTAACGTTTTTGAGCTTACAACACTATCCACGTAAATGATCTCTAGTGAAGCAACGAAATTCAGAAAGGCGTCTAGTTAAGAATTTTAATCAACGCACATTACATCATATTATACATAATTCGAAAGGTTATTATGATCTCTATTCGTTTTCATCGTTCGTCAAATTTGAAAGTGGTCACGATTTTTTTAAATGAAGGTCAAAGGTCAAACTCTGAAAATTCTGGAAAGCTAATTTCAGTCACTTCTCATCCATTAATTTTAAAGTGAAGTTAAAAAATTAACTTTGATGGCTATGCATGTCTACACTGAAATATTAATGAACCATTGATATCAATTTTGACCACCTTTCTACACAGAGCGATTCACAGGGACCTGGGTGTGAATTTTGAGCAGGGTCCAAAATCATATCTTGCTCTCTGCATAAACAGTTTGTGAAATGACCTTGACCTTTTGACCTTTTGAAATTTACATAGATTCAACAACATTCTATACAAATGTTTTAAGTCAAATGAAGCCAAGACTTTATTTGTCGTACATCTGAGAATCATGCCAATTATTGTCCCTTAAATTGACTTTAAATAACTAAATCTACTACTGGCCTTCATCAAAGTAGTCTCTTGTTAGTTAGGTGGAATAAATTAAATGGTATGAAGCCTAAAAACCACCACAAGGTCACAGGCAATATCGCAGGAAGTTTTTAAGTTTAAAAAATATGTTTAATTTATATATTTTGGGGTGAATTTTAGTACTTTTTGTATTTTTTTTTTTAGAATTTGTGTCTTTTTTTTCATATTTTTCCTTTACATTATGTTTTCATATGAACATAAGACATAACTTATGTACATTTACTCCATATGCCTTTGTTGTTTAAATAAAATAAATTACACATTTATGGAAATGTCTTTTGAAAATTTGATAAATTAACAATGAATGGATATGGAGTAAATGCAAATGAGACAAAGTCCCTACAAATACATTGCCATAACAGGCAATGGAACAACGCTTTTATTGTTGTTCTTCATCTTGAAGTCACCATGAGGCCTTCAACAATGAGTTTTACTCATACGTCATTGCAAGTTCAAGACGGCCCCTAGCACCGGTTTGAGCGGAATTCATTGCTAATTGTCGAGCAACGCTACATCCATGCCTTTTTACCTAATGATCCATGGATGCGGGATCGTCAACAAACATAAACTTAACTGGCAAAGTGTTCTTACAATCGCTGTCATCCATTTCCCGACAAAAAGACGATAGAAGTCGATCACAACATTAAAACTACCAAATGACACTCATCGAGCAAAATTGTAAGAAAACTTGGCATAATAAAATCATGAGATGTGGACACAATAAACAGGTGGTCAGAATACAATTTTTGATTACAAAAAATAAAAAAAGCCAAAATGTAAAAGTGTGATTGTGTATCCATATGAGAGATTCTCTCAAGAACAAGTACACCATAAATAAAATGTATATAGAGCATACATCTCTCTCAAGGGGAATCTTTTTCATATTTTTTTGTGGTGGTTCAATTTGATTTTATTGAAGAAGTAATATGTACATGCTAAAGAGTATTGAACAAATCAAGTGATACCGAAGATACACTTCACAGACCATCACTTCTACTTACTGTGACTGAGTTTTCCTTATCATTGCAATTCATCATCATCGTCACATCAGATTTTGACCATTCTTTTTTACAAATTATAGTTCCTTGACAAGGACAAAGTTCAGTGCAATTGAAGTTCTGCTCATGACACGAGCATGTCTTGCTAGATAGACGATTTTAAGGATTCCAAAATTTAAGGAATATTTACACCAGATCTATCCAAGTGAACTTGTTACACCTACTTTAGTTTCTTAAAAATCCAAATGTTTTTAAGGAATGTTTACACCAGATCTGTCAGAATGAACTTTTCACACCTAATTTAGCTTCGTACAGTAGAACTTAAGTTGCACATTGATGAAAATGCAAGATGGAAATTCAAGCTAAATGACAAACTTGGTGATTTTTACTTCCCAATTTCGACCTTTCCCTTTCTAAGCAGCAATATTCCAACATTTTAAGCACATGGAGTGTACATTTCACCGCTGATTCATTACTGTCGAGCATGTAGTTGGCTTTGCACATTTTTTGGTTCAAATAATGCTGATGAGTAGTTACTCCTTGACACACTTCTACAGCAAATCGAAAATCACTGTTTTTGCAACGTGGGTATTTTTGTATTTTGAAATCACTGGGTCGATGCCAGAGATGTGTTCAGCTTTGCTAAATAAATTCTATGGCCTCCACCCTGACATCAGTGAAAGATATTACCTATCGATGTCCCCGATGATCTAGATTTTCAGCTTGATTTCACGTCTTCGCGGATTTGACTTGACTGTGGATTGACTCACTGTAAGTATGAGGGTGTCTCTGACAGACTTCCGAAAGCCTTATGTCATTTTGTTTTTATGGGAGTTAACGGTGTCGGTGCTTTTGTTTGCGGTGTTGACTTGCATTTTCATACTGTTACAGTTTAGTTTTGCCTCTGTAAGTGAAGCTTGTGCAACTGATTTGTCCTTGTTAAGGTTTAAAAACTAAACTGATTTTCAAAAGCTTTCAAAATTTTATCTTGGTACTGTTTGAGGGTTACAGAAGTAACACGTACCTTGGATTTTTGATTAGTTTCGTGTAAGGGTTAGAAAATTGCATGTTCTAATCTGCTAAACAGGTCTCCAAAAAACAGTAAATGCCTAATGATCGTGTTACTGGTGTCGACAGGGGAAAAGAACATGCTCACCCTTTCGGAGCACCTGATGTCACTCTCGGTTTTTATAGGAATTTACGCTATATTAGTGCCATAGTTCTTAATGCTGTGATTTGTGGACATCTCGTGTCCCTGTTTTTATGTATTCTTGTTTTACCGATACATCTGGACTCTAATATTTGTAATAACCAACAAATTTGTTCCCTCGGTATTCGAAATCTGTAGTTTGGAACCTAAGTTTCTGTCTTGACATATGCATAATAAATCTTGCAGAAAATCAATATACATTTTCCCTGTGAACAATACTGGTTCAGGACCTTCAGCTCCTTTCCGCCAGCCATAGATAAACGGTTAGCTGAAATAATCTGGCTAGACATCCAATTTTGCTTCTTACCACACAGATTTTAACAAGTTTTGAGTTAAGCTTGCTACTTGCAAGGAGTCTAGTATGTTTGTTTTTGCTCCCACCTAGCGAGTCAGCTTTTCACAAGATGTGTATTCAGACACAAATATTTATGTCTATTCACATTTCCAAAACATCTATTACCTCAATTTAGATCCAGTAATGACAATTTCAAGCTAAATGTCCTGAATTGTTCACCGAGAAAGAAAATGGCTTATAATTTTCTACAAGATTTAATCTGCACATGTAAAGTTAGAAACTTAGATAGCAAGTCATGCATGTGCTATGAGAAGAACTTGAATTGCGCAGAACTTTGTACTTGTCGAATACCGAAATTTGTAAAAACCCTCTGTTAAAATCTGATGTCAACATGGCTGACAATGACGATGAATCGGAATGTGTGGAAACTCGTATAGTACATCGAGTAAAAATGATAATATATGAAGTGTAGGTTGATGTGTCCAATGCCTTTCAACGTGTACATGTTAATTTTTCTCCAATGGAAAATAAATTAAAAAATAATTACAATGAAAAATTACCAGAAATATATTATTTTTTTTTAAATTGGTTAAATTAATGTGTGTTTATTTCTATGTACTAAAGAAAACAAAGTTAAAAAGATATTTAATATATGAGAAAAATATATAAAAAAATGAAAAGTGTTAAAACTCCCCCCAAAAAATATATATCAATTCATTTTATTTAAACTAAAAAACTTCCTGCCATATCGTCATTGACCTTGTCGTGGTTTGTAGGCTACCGACGACATAATTAATTTAGTCTAATTAACAATAAATTACTTGTAAGTGTTCCAGTTCGCATTTCTTGCTTTTAATTCAATTCTATGGTCCATTATTAGTGAAACTGTCAGATTTATGACCAATTTAGTCCCGTTTCATTTGACTAAAAACATATATGTAGTATGTCGTTGGAAATAATGACAAATTCAAAGTTTAAAAGATCAAGGTCATTTCACAAACTACTAATAAAGAGGGCAAGTCGAGTTTATGGACCTCGTTCATAAATTCGTACCCTGTGAATCGCTTTATGCAAAAAGGCGGTCTAAATTGTTATCAATGGTTCATAGATATATTATTGTATTATTGTAGACATGTATAAGCATTTGAGTCACCTTTTTAGCTTCACGTTGAACCTATGACTGACAAGTGACTGATATGAGTTTATCAGAATTTCAGAAATTTGACCTTTGACCTTCATTTTAATAAGTCGTGACCACTTCCCAATTTGACGAACGGTGAAAATGGATAGAGAGCAGAATTACCTTTCAAATGATGAATAATGTAATTTGATGTTAGGTGGGTTGATTAAAATCTTCAGATTTCGTATACAGTTGCTCCACTACTATATCTAGTAGTTCATAATCAGAGTTGGCAAATGTGTGGTTTCTTTTAAATATAGAGTAAAGCGGTTGCGATTTGGACACGCACACAAGCTTTTTATAATAAATACCCAGACAATTTGATACAAAAATGTTGATAAAGTAAGTGAACGGAACGTAAATAACATCAGATCAAGTCAATTCAACTTTGCTGTTTTCACTGCCATTACTGATTGGGATGCGCTTCAAACTCAAATAAATCTGTTAAAAATCATTACTCTTTTGAAACGGCCTTGGAGCAATTCCTTAAACACACGTAAAGGTAGATAAATCTAACAAATGTATAAGTATGCTATGTTGGTCGGAACCCTTTTGACATAAAGCTTAGACAAGGATCCTATTAGAAATAAGCGTTCACGTTTCCATGGACTATCCTTCGATTGGTGTTTGTTAACTCTTTGTATTTTTAGCCTACTTAGTATATTTCATAATTGTGCTGCTTAGTTATACATATACTCTTGGTCAGAGAAATGGAACATTTTTTGTTGAGAATGTTTGAGATATTATAGGGTTGTTTGTTTTTAAAAAATATCAAACTATCCTATAAAAATCGCTGAAATTATCACATAAGTCATTCTTGTATACGAAGGGCATCGAAAATAGTATTTTTGGGAAATATTTGTAAACACAATATTTGATTTGGAAATATGTGCCATTTCAAAAAAAAAGGGCCCCAGAGCGGGTTGAAGGAGTTGTGTGACAGATTCCAAGAATCAGAAGCTTTTTCATTTCACAGTTAGAAAACAATGTTTAAAGCAAAATAATATACTTTCATCCACACACTATTGTGCATAATGCTTTATTCTTTTACCTTGTTCAATTGTTTGGTTTTACCATGTTTTATTTAGACATACAGTCTCATTCATATTCACTCTATATGCTCTCATTGTTAAAAGGGCCTATTAGAGATGTTTCACATTTTGACGAAAGAGAACTTCAACGTACAGGGACTAGTTATTGCACAACAAATAAAAAAAAAGTAAATTTAAAAATATAAACACGTCCAATTACAATGTTGTGATTGTTTAACTAATTAATTATATAGGCCAAGTAGTTGAAAAATCTTCATTCTGAGCCATATTTTCTCCGTAAATCGCTACGTCTCGTTTCGTGTTTTTCGTTACTTACGAAAGAGACGAACGAAAGACATTCGAGTTGTCCTTCTTAAATTTGAAAATAGATCAGTCATGCATCTCTCATTATGCCATTTGTAAAATGAATGTGTGAAGATGTAACAGTTCGATGCCACAGTAAAAAGTTCAAGAAATAAAATTTAATTTGTGTTACATGCAATATCTGAACCATACGGCCGGTAAGCATTCATAATATATATTATACATTTTGAGCATTTTACACGCCCGGGGGGGGGGGGGNNNNGGGGGGAGTCATATTCCACCCTGCTAATTTTGTCAGTTTGATGAACAAATACAATCAGTTCCTGTTGAGACTTCCTCTTGAGTTGTTTTTCTATATTGAAATTTATTAAATATTGCATTTCCTATATTTGTACAGTGTTTGTCATATCCATTTCAAATTTATCTGTGTAAAATTTGATATAAAAATTATATGGTATTAAAAGGACTTCATTGTGTTCTATTTTATTGTTTAGACCTACTGGCTGATCTTTCTTATATCTCTTATTTTATTTTATTTTAGGCGGTCTCCTCAACGGTGAAGCATGACATATGGTTTACTCGGTCTAGAACATATCTTGTATCTTGAATGGTGATTGATTTCAGGCTTTTCCGTCTTCCATTCTAACATTCATTTCTGGCTCATTTTCATTATGATTTTATAATACACGTGACTTTGAAAACAATGGAGTTAACT
>MJUU01002136.1:69932-85306 GCA_002080025.1 Modiolus philippinarum
AAAAAAAAAAAAGAAAAAACAAAAACAAAAACAAGCGAGATCCGCTGAAAATGCTAATCTCCGCTTCATACATTTTAGTTTCTAGAAATAAATAATTCTTCTTGTTTTTTTCTTGTTTTTTTCCCTATGATGCACGGAATTACTCGTTATGGACAGGTCAATGAGATTGCAGTGAATAGCAAATTGTGATGTTGAAGGTACTTTATAGTGCATAGAGAATAAATTATTACTATAAAAGGAGCCTTGCTTTTTAAAAGTGCTATACCATGCATGCGCCGTTAAAGGATTCATATGGTCAGTGATTGACGAAAGTTTTATCCGCTCTAGTTTAAAGTCGAGATAGAAAGTAAAAAATTGTTTTCAGTTTTGGCGTTTCCGGTACGATTTATTCATTCATACATGCATACTCATTGTACAGGATTTTGCTATGTTGATCTTCTTAGTTTCCCAATAGTTGAAAAATGACAATAGTGATTTCATCCGACTTGGCAAGCCTCCAGTACAAGGGTGCACTCGACCCGTTAAAGACTTCACAAGATTTTTTTTCTATGTGAATAATGTCTAATATTACATGTGTATAAAGTGATGATGATGATGATTTAATAAGCTTGACAAACACATTCATTTAGTCGCCGTCTTAGAAATAATCTATGAATAATATTGGAAATTAATAACATAATATCAGTTCAGGTAATGGTCCCTTTCGTGTCATTTAGGTTGTGGTTCGTCATGAAAAGGTTTCTTTCGTCGGGTTACGTCGAGTTTCGTCAGAATGTGAGATATCTCTACTAGTCTCGATCAATTATTTAACTTTCGGAAGTTACATTTTTAACAAGATATATGAAGTTTCAAACAAAAATTTGAACATCATAACCGTTAGACATCATTTTTTTGGCGGGAAGCGTTTTCAAATTTTCCGTTTATCGTGCATTCTCGTGAGTCACATAACGAGACTTACACACCCTATTAACTTTAATTTGTGTCTCTTGCAGTGCAAAGTTATTAAAATAATCTTCATGTGAGAGATGTATACGCTGTAAGCAATTTAATATACTGCATTTATTCTTGAGAGGACGTCTGATGAATGCACTATCATACTTCAAATAAACAATGTGCATTTTTTTCATAATACTGATCATCTATTAATAATGCTTACATTTGATGATTTCGTTATGCCAGGATGAAGGACAACAATTAAAGAGTTTTTCTGTTGCTTTGTTTTGCCATGTATTTTTAGAAACAGTCTGGTATACATTCACTATTTCTAATTGTTGATTTATTCATATTGATTATTATCTTAATCGGAAATAACAATTACTGCTAACCTCACGAACTATTATTATTTCTGTAAATATATTAGAATTATTTTTGTTTTGCATATTTTAAGCTGACGTTGCATTTCCCTCTTTTTCAATTTTTAATAAAAGCCAGACATCTATTCATAAGTATCAAACAGTACGTGACGAAACATTTGTTAGTCGGGCTTTTATCAAAGATAGCAGACACATTAACCCGTTTACTTTTGTAACAAAATATAAAAGGGTTTCTCATCCTTTTGCTACATTAATATAAAAACTCTTTACAAGTCATCATTATCTGCAAACGCATTTAGATTTTGTTATTATAGCAAAGATAGATAATTTCATGCTAATATCAACTTTGTTCACAAAAGATTTATTATAGACAGAAACCTGGTTTTCGTTGTTGATGTTTTTTTTCATTATTTATCCATTCAGGTGAAAAATTATTTTAAATTCTATAGTTTAATGCCTTCTGTTGACAGGTTTATAATCATCTATTTTATAAAGACGTTAACTTGAAATTTAATTTTAACACATACATTTAAGACCTGTAACAAGAATGTTTCTTGTTATTCAAGTCATTTGATCTTTTGAATACCTGAGGTTATACCATATCTTTTTTGTCTCTCTGTTGATTCTCCCCATTGCAAAGCAATTTAATTAATTATTGTCCTAAATTTATAACCTCGATTTTTTTTTACCTCGAACTAGTTTCTTTTTCCTAATTTTCATTTATATGACATATGCTGAACTTAGACATTCTGTTACATTTTCCCTTCAGTTTATGACAAACTTTTATAGAAAAAAATCCCAAATCTTAGTATAAAACCTGTGCAACATTTCTGTTATAGCTTTGTGGTCAGATAACTGATGAAGGCATTCTGATACTAGTTGTAGCTGACAAATGGTTGTTCGAAAATATATTTAAAGCGACAACAAATCCCTAACTCAGGTAATGTTTATGAAATGCACTTATCTATGATTTTATTATAAAAGTAATCAAATAAATGACGCAAAATAATTATAAAGGAAATGTTTTCAGTATGTTGAACAGAAATACATTCGTTAATAAATTCTGTATGCAGTGAAAAAAATTAACATGAGTGAAAGATTTGATTTTGAAGTGGATGTAAGCATTTTTTATGACACAATATCACATTTTTATCATCCAAAAATTATTGCTTTTAAGATCAGTGTAGTTTTTCTTTCTTTGTTGTGCCAAACTAAAATTTACAAGAAGTAAAATCTGTATTGGCAGTACACAATCAGACTCATGTTAAATTGCCTCATGTTGATTTGTCTATATTGGTGGTCTATCCTAAAAAGGAGTAGGGCTTTGATTGTGCGTTGTATTTTATAGAAGCTTTCACATAATAATACAGACACGCCGATGATAACATCGGCGATGATAAGATAAAGAACAACAATGCAAGCGTTTTTCCATTGTTTGGTGCTATCATGTATAAGAAGAGATTTTGTCGCATTTGCCTTTACTACTTATCCCTATTCTTGATGTCACATTTCTATGTTTGACATTGTTTTTAAAACTCATGAGTTTCATTCTCGTCAAGCGTTTTTCCATTGTTTGGTGCTATCATGTATTAGAAGAGATTTTGTCGCATTCGCCTTTACTACCTATCCTTATTCTTGATGTCACATGTCTATGTTTGAAATTGTTTTTAAAACTCATGAGTTTCATTCTCGTTCAAAATTTTGCGGTCAGCTGATTTTTAGTTTCTATTTTGTTCCTTTTGGGCTTTGTTTGCTCTAAAAGCGTTAATAAAGATAATGTCTTGATTTTTGGCACTTAAGAGTTATCAGTTGTCGAAGTGTATATATACCGAAACTAAATTCCAAGTAAAATCGGTGCATGTGCCGGTGTACAGGTCCTAAGGATATATTGGAGGAAAAGGGTAGTTTTTTTTTTATAAAGCTCATTTTAATTGGAACTTACAATATTGACATTTTAGCAGATTTTTAAGCTATAAATTATTTGTTTTGACTTTTGCATCTATTGGTTAACGATCTTCAAAGAATTTTCATTTGTTATATTTCATATTTTAAGTTCGGTAATTTGTCAAAATGTAACTTATCCATAAATTAACTATTTTACAACAGATGTTTAATTACTAAGGATAATTGAATAGGCTGGCCAATCCAACATTTCTTAAGTAAAACTTGCAAATTTTTATACAAAGCCTATGAAAAACCTAGAAATGGAAATTCCCCGCCACATTTTCAATTGTTTTTTTTCTCAAAATAAAGCCAATGAACCTATATTTTTTCATGTTTAACATCAACATGGCAATTAGTCATACTCATGCAGAGCATTTTTATTACTTCCATTCAACCGTGGCAACCACCTTAAGAAATACATTGCATATTATTGAACAAGGCTGCATCCATTTTTTTCAAACCCATGAAAATAAAAAACTTGTCATCCCGGTGGATGTATTCTAATCTGAACATAGAATTAAGATAAAAACAAATGTAAGTTTCAGTTTTCCTTGAGGTTTTTTTTCCACTGGCTTTTGTAAGTTGTGTGAAATGTTCTTTGAATTGATTAAGAGCTCTGAGAAATAAAGTCTTCCAACGAAGTTTGTTGAGACTTATTTTTTTTTATTCAGTATCATATCATTAAGTCTCTCAAAGGAAGTTTGGTGATTTATTGTTTTATTGTTGCGTTTCTTTTAAAGTCTCAAAACTGAAGTTGTGGTGTTTAAAAGATTTATATTTTTGATGAACAGATACAATACTAATCCTCGTTTTTTTACGGAAATGTTGTTAAAAAATTCTAGAAACTGATTAAAAATACAAATAAGCTGTGGCTTACATTTTACGTAGTAGGGGATATTGGCAAGGTACTCTGCTTGCTTCTGTTAAATTAATTTGAGATCTAGTGATATAAAAATTTTACATACCGATACTGCAGATGTCTACTGAAATACATGATGATTCTTGACCGAATCCTACGTTAATGTTTGAGTTTGAATTTTCCTCCGTAGTTCAACAGTGTTTTTCAAGCAGACTACGCTTTTTGAGCTAGTAGGCATATTAACGGGCGAGCATCCCTCGACCCATCTTTCAAAATCTCGTATTGACATTTTTTCCATTTTAATATTGTGATCATGGAGTTAGTAGTCTACCTGTATTTGATTTTATTTGTATAAGGAAACTGAACAGATAAAGTGGAGGCTTTGCTGTCCATAAACCGGTTTAACCCCAGGGGAGTAGCTGAGTTCAAAATGATGTGCAAGCAAAATTTTTAGTTGTGGATTGATGATGACCCGCGAAGCGGGTAGCCCACCTCGCTACGCGAGGTGGTCCTTACGGCAGGGGGTCTTGGGCCGATCAAGGCCCCCAGAAGCTTTGTGGTAAAAAATGCAAAACTTACAACCTGGCATCTAATTTCATTCTCAAAAACATAGGTTTTTAAAGACGTAGATATGGAAAAAATACATTGAGTAATTTTAAAATCAGAGCTGTCGCCGAATGGCAGCCTGTAAGTGTCATATACCCAATCTGTTGAACCCGAATTAATATGGTAAGTGCAAATTTAAGTAATTATGGACTCAATAGTATAAGTTTTGACACAAAACAAATATGGACATCAAGAAAGAAATCAAAGTTATCGGTAAGTAGATGTGATGGAATTGAAAAGGAGAAACACAGAACTACATATCATATAAACTTGAACACAGCACACATCAAGGGTTATTACACAAGCTTAGAAATTCTTGATGAAAAATCCTTGACGAAAGATGTTCCGGGTCATTTTTTTTAAATTTACTTAAATATAAGTAATGAAAATCTCCATTCCTTGTGTATCAGTTATCAAAACGTGAAATTCCATACCAGCAAAATGCAAAGCATGTTCTTGTTTGTTCTATCAAAACCCGTTTGACGAGATCTTCCTTTTCAATACCGATTTTCTTTCTACTGATTGATTGATTAGTTAGTAAGATTTAACTTCTAGTAAGCAATTTTTCAGCTACATCAGGACCAGGCTGATAACAAATAAATCAATTCAATCAATCAATCAATTCAATTCAATCAATTTAAAAGAAAAATGAAATATGGGTGTATGGGACAACCAAGACAAAGTCCGTATTGAAAAGGAAAAATGGGTAGGGGTAGGAAATTTAGTTTCTATACCGCCTTTTGAGGCTTTTCCATTTTGAGCATATATAGAAGGATGCTCAAAACTGCACGAAGCGTGGCATTTTTCCACAAAGTTTGTCTACAATCTGTTTGAGGCTAAGCTTTCCGTATTTTGACCTTTCTACCTCTCATAGACATGCCTGCATAGTCCTAACCACTACCAGACACACTGTAGTCAGACAGACCCCCTGAAACCAATCTAGCTGCTAAGCCAACTTATAAAGTAGAACTCCAAATAACATCTCAAGTGGTTTCAATCGTATATCAGATATGGATTTCAAAGATTAATACTAAAATTCTACGACAGCATCAAAATGTTTGAAACCATGAAGTGCCCAAATTGCATCAATTTGAGAAATCATAATACTCCAAGAGACTTAAGCTGTCGAAATGGCCGTATGCAGAAGCAAAATTTACAGTAAATTTGGTATTAAGTCATTCGTTCATGAATGAGCACCAAATGAATTTTAGTGATTTCAGAATTTATCTGCAACTATTGATTCTATCTACCCAAAAGATTACAAATTAAATTAATAAAAAGCAAGTTCAAAAAATGTGTTGCCATAATGAAACGAAGTTTGTGCGAAGAATTTTCTCTGGATCAATCTCCATCCAAATCATGGTTGTTAACCTGTTAATTATCAAGCAATTAAATGGTTCAACCAGTATAATATATTGTCAATACGTTAACTTTATGGCAGAAAAAAAAACTTAAGCATAGGCCTATTCCAAGAACGAGTCACGTTTTGCTCTATTTTGGAGAAAATCAATAGTCGCCTATCGAAAATCAAATGGTAACGGCTTTACTGAAAATTAATTATCTCGATGGGAAAGTGTAGTTTGCATATGAGCTCGGCTCCCACTCCTTATTTAGTATGTTTACTTTAGTCTCGTGCTTTGAAAGGTCAACATTTGTTAAGAGAACTAAATCTGGATAAGCAGGAGCAAATTGAGATGACATATTTTTTAAGCAATATCAACATCTGGTACGTTTTGAGAACTAGTCCCTAGACCACCCGTATCAGCTTCAACGGGGAGGCTACTAGTCTCAGTGTATCGTTCGTTATTTTTCTTTTTAAGATAATAATCCAACTTCTTCATATTGGATATCTGCGGGGGTTATGTTTGTGATGAAAATATATGTCCGGTTACAAACATCGTTAGAAGTGACTGAAAATTCGATTTTGATAGTAACTCATTTTTTCTCTTCCTTTCTGTCTTTTTTTTTTGAAAAATGATGTGCAAGCAATTGCTTTTTTGCGTAAAGGGAGCTACGCGCCTGAACCCTACCACTGGCTTTTGTTAGTGCCAGTACTAAGTCCGGCTGTCCCGAGCTCCTATTGTTGTATACGTTTGCCTTTTGTCTTATTTCTGTTTTTTTTTCATGTGTAGGTTATTATGAAGTCTCGCAAACGAATTAAGTTGGCTAATTGTTTTGCTGCGTTTATAATTTAGTCTCCAAAACGAAGTTCTTTTTGTTTTTGCTGTATTTTTTCTTTTTCCTATTCCTCTTCTTTCATGTTCAACATCAACTTCGTCTGAACAAGATCTCGGAGATCATTACACAGGGAAACTTCAAAACTTCGTAGGATGTTGGCTCTATTTGTCTTAATGTGCAAGAAGCAAGAATTTTTCCAAGGTCCTTGAAGGGTACATAGTAACACTATTATGCAAGCGGCGAAGGCGGCATTTCATAAAGTTTAAATGACCTAAAAGCCTCATGGAATTTTACTTGCTCATATGAAAGGTTGAAATGTTAGCTAATAGAGGGTTATGTCGTAAACATTGAAAACTGGTCCAAACTGTTCGACATTTGGGGTCAAAAGCGGCACCTTGTAGAACTCCAATTTGGATCAAGTCAAAGTAAATGAATCAAAATCGTTCAAAATTTAATCAAAAGTCATTGAAAACTTTGTAATGCTTTAAAATTAAGATTGCTTGGTAAAATTCAATTACTAGATATAACATTTAGTAAAAAAATGGCGTCATGTGCATCGTTTACAAAATAATCGCCAAAAAAGATATTTTTAAGTGTGTAGTAATTTTTCAAAAAAAAATTGTTGTTTTTGGGCTAAGCATATGATCAAAACAATCATGAAAGCAGTGCTATGAATACGTAAATGTTTTTTGTTGCATAAGCTATCCAAATAAATTCAAATATCGGTGCCAAAACTGAAGACTGTCATCTACCATTTTTTTTCAAAATTATTGCATAGTATGTAGTTTTGTTACAAATGCATTTTAAGTTTCAAATACCATTTGTTTCCAGAAGAAACGTTATAATGTCATCATGTGACAATAGAGAAAACGTTTCATACTTAGATATCGAAACTACAAGGGAGATAAATTAATGTAGAATGGTAAAATCAAACATAAATAGATGACAATTTCTGAGTTGGAAATAGCACCTCAAAGGACAGTAAAGACACAATTTACTGACAAAGTATGATGACAAATCAACATTTAACAGGTAAATCACCAAATATTTTTGAAATACGAAATAGAATGAAGCAATATTTTAAATATAATGATATTGTGAACGTCTAAAACTTGATAAAGGTAACAATCTGACAGACATTAATGTAACGCTGGGCATATGAGCTATACAGTGGAATCGTGAACTTAAATTTAAAAGGATTCATAATATCTTAAAGGTATAACCTTAACAATAGAGAAGACATTTAAAAGGTAAAAGCTAAGGGATAGAGATGATACAGATGTGCTTATTTTAGTGGTCGGTTTTTATCCTCAGCTAAAAAGGACAATAGAAATGTGGATTCAGACTTGGTCGGTTTGGAATATGAAACAAAATCGTCGATTTCTTCCAGTACACTCCATCATTGTGGGTGACATTGGGCCATTGGTGTCAAAATTTCCCCTATTTCACATGCACTTACGGGAATTAACTCCACTTGTGCACTTTTTAATAGGAAAGAAGTCCCTATTTAAGCTTGTCAAAAGGTCATTCAAGTCGTTTTCAAGATCTTGTTTCTCTAGCAGAAGATGACGTCGGCAGTGTCATCGATGCTTCAAAGGAAGGTAATTTCTGCATTGTATGACACAGGAGACAGATTCAAGAAGTCGCACAACAGTCTAAACCAGTAAAAACTTCAAACTGCTACAAGTAAAGACAAAAGTCTTGTAAAACTTCCTCCTTGCAAAGCATCTTTAAGAAAGCATATCTTACTAGTTATGATTGAGAGCAGGTTCCGGGCGCTGTCACTTGTAGCTAAGCCAAACAACGGGACGAAGTGACAATGATTGAAATTTTAAGGACAACAAATTAGAGCATGTGCTATTCAAATGACAAACTGCGCCCAACTTTCTCCAACAGATGATTTGCTCATGTGTGGAAAATCGAGCATATTTATCTGCATGCGTGTGCAAAGAGCCGGGCCCATATTATTCAGACTAATGTTCATGTCAAGGTAGTGAATCCTGAAACAATACAAAAACTGTTTGCTCTGGTTCTGAAACCAATGACTGACCACTTTTGGGATGAAAATATGCCAGTGTCTCATATGAATAATTTTCTTTTGAGTGGAAGCCAGGCAAGTGTCTGTACGTCTCAGTAATATCTAAAGCTTTTTTAAACATTCAGTACGTTTCATGTCTGCATGTGTTTTACGTTGTATATGTTGTTTAAGATTTTACCTTTGATTTGTTATCAGTTTTTAATTGAACTTTTGCATTTTTTACTCCGTAACAACAAACGTTGTGGCCTTTAGGTTTTCGGTCTGTTCGTTCGTTTGTCCGCCAGTTGCACTTCAGTTTTTAGGTTACTTCTCAGGATCTACAAGTTTGATCTTCATAAAATTTTGTTAAATTTATTCATCCTAAAAAATACAACATTATGTAGTTTTTAACATCTCATCGGCAAGATTCAAGATAGAACATCCATTTGATTTTCATATTCCTTTTCAAATTCATTGTTTAGATGTTTTACCTTATAGATACTGTTTCTTATATTTAACCCTTTAAATGTCGTCTCTGTTCCTGATAGTTTACTTTCAAAGGTCGTCTTTATTCCTTATATGTTACCCTTTAGATGACGTCTCTGTTCCTAATATGTCGCCTCTTTTCCTTTGATTTTACCTTTAAAATGTCGTCCCTATTCCCCCGATTTTACTACTTAAATTTCGTCTATATTCCGTAGATTATATCTTTTAGACACCGTCTGTGTTCCTTATATTTTACCTTTTTAAATGTCAGCTCAAAAATGCTATTTCCAATTTAAAAACTTGTATCTAATTGTATTCGATTTTACCATTCAATATTAATTTATCTCCCTTGCAACTTCGATATCTAAGTATGAAAGGTTTTCTTTATTGTCATATGATTGGCTTATAACATTTCTTCTTTAAAAAAGGGGGTTTTGACAACTTAAGACGCATTTGCAACAAAACTAGTTACATTGCAACAATTTAAAAAAAATAGCAAATGATTATTTCCGGATTTTGAGCCGAGATTGCAATTTATTTTGATAGCTAATGCGACATAAAATGTTTACGTGATCATAGCAGTGCTTTTATTATTGTTTTGATTACATGCTTCGCCCCCCCCCAAAAAAAAAACATTCTGGAAAAATTACTACACACTTAAAAATATCTTTTTGGCAATTATTATAAAAACGGTGCAAATGGCACCATTTTTGTTACCAAATGTCTATATTTGGTCATGGAATTGTACGAAGTAATCTTTATTTTAAAGCATTACAAAGTTTTCAATGACTTTAGTTAAATTTTGAACGATTTCGATTCATTTACTTTGACTTGATCAAAATTGGAGTTCTTCAAGGTGCCGCTTTCCAATGTTAACGACATAATCCTCTGTTAGCTAACATTTCAGCCTTTCATATGAACCAATAAAATTCCATGAGGCTTTTGGGTCATTTTAATTTTTAAAATAAGCAACTTTTTCAATACTCACCGCCCTACTGTATGGGAAAATGACTATAATATTTGTATTTTTTAATGTTTTTGAACTGTTTCTGGGAAACTATTCCCATAGCTCATAGGAAATGTCTGGGTGATGTAAGAAAGGGTTTCACAGCATTGAAAATTTCAAAATCACTACCGTTGCCATGGAAACCGTATCTAAAATTTGAAATTTTGAGACAATAGTAGCTTTTGTTGATTGTTGTATCTCGATAACATCAGTATGTATTGTTAGATAATTACGGGAACTCCTGCATCTTTTTTGAAACGGGATGTAAAATTAGTTGTAATGGTAAACGGTACAATTGCTTGCCATTGAAAACATGAAAAAATACTTTTTGTTTAAAAAAAATGTGTTTTCAGCTGTTTGTTACGTTTTGATTTCCACTTTAAGTACCGATGAACCCTGCTTTATTTTTTCCAAGCTTCTTGAAACTTCATGATTTAGATCCAATGTTTAATATGGCAACTGTTGCCGTGGAAATAGACAAAAAAACGGGAAAATCAAGTGTTCAGAATTGGATGAAATTTTAAAAGGAAGGTTGTTTAACATATGCAGAATGGGTTTCATGCCTCGAAGACTTCAATATGACGGTAGCGGAATTCGGATATTTGACTTCGTTTGGGGCACTTTTGTGTTTGTATACAAACACAATTAATACTATTTTTAATTCTCCCAAAACGAAATTTGTGTACCCTTTGATTGGCTTTTTATATTGTTTTTATTGCGTATCTTATTAAATCTCCCAAGCGATGTTTAGGGGAGACTTATTGTTTTTGCTGTTTCTTTTTTATTGTTATTCTTTATCATCCGTTTTCTGCCTAAATTTTGTCGAACCAATTTCGCGGACACTAGTGATCCAATCTTAACCAATTTTACAGAGAGATGGAATCCGAACCCAGGATGAGAATTCAAGTTATGGAATTTTCAAAATGGTCGCCGTTGCCATGAAAACGGCAAAATCGCGAGAAAATCAAAATGACCAGAACTGGATGAAATTTTACAGGAAGGATGCCAAACATCTGTAGAATTGGTTTCTGTTATCTAAGTCTCACAAATGACGACCGTTGCCATGAAAACAAAAAAAGGCTGGAATATCGAAATCCTCAGAATTGGAAAAAAAATAGAGAACAGTTAGCCAATCATTTGTAAAATTGGTTACTGCTCTCCAAGACTTCAAAATGGTGGCTATTGACATGGACCCTCCCCAAATGGCGGGAAAAATCAGTTCTCAGAACTGAATGAAATTTGACCGGTGTTTAGAATTTGTGGATCCCATATAAAGTCTTTTGAATACTGATTATGGGAGTTCTTTTGGTAGACTTCTTTTGTTTACATCGAAACACAATTAATACTAGTTATTATATCATTAATCCATCTTTCTCTCTTCTCGTGTGGATGAACTTGTCTTAGAGACAATTAGACCTAGAAGATTCAAACTTAGTGTCATTTAAGCATCATATATCTAGATGTGCAATCATTCAAAATTTTTCAAAGAGGGTTCATTAGGGGCACTCATTGGGTATCAAACAAGGGTGGGGATTTCCTGTAGTAACTCTTTAAGAAAATGATATTTTGAAAGTTTTCACAGTGTCTTAAAAACTATATCACTAGCTCAATCAAATTTTATAGGAATGTTGTGTGTGATGTTAAATAAAGTTTTATAGCGTTGGAAATTTCAAAATAAATACAGTTGCCACGAAACCATACCAAAGAATTGAAATTTGGAGAAAATCGTATTTTCAATTTATAATTGTATTTTTATTGCATCTATATGTGATACTTAAATAATAAGACGAACCCCTGCTAATTTTTTGGAAACGGGTTTTAATATTGATTGTTATTGATAATGGAGCATTGGATTACATTGGAAAAAGCCCCAAAAACTTTTAATTTTAATTATATAGATATTGCTGATATTCTGAAGAAATTTCTATTTTCCTTAGAAATATTACAGAGAAAATTGCAGATATTTCTGTTTTTGGCAAGATATCGCTAATATTCTTGCAGATATTTTTATTTTTCTAAGGAATATCATTTAGAAAATTGCTAATATTTCTGTTTTTTGTTGGATATTGCTGATATTATGGAAGATATTTCAATTTGCTCTGAAAATCATGGCGATAATTGTCGATATTTCTATTTTTGACTGAATATTGCTTATATTCTTGCATATATTTATGTTTTCTGAAACAGATATAGCGATAATTGCCACTGCTTCTGTTGTTGGTTAGATATCGCTGATATTCTTGAAGATATTTCTATTTTCTGTTAATTTTATAGCGATAATTGATGATATTTCTGATATTCGCTGATATTTTCTTTGAAATATTAAAGCAATAATTGGCGATATTTCTCTTTGTCCCGGATATTCTGGACGATATTTCTGTTCTAATTCAATTAGCGTAGCAACAATTGCAGATATATCTGTTTCTTTTGCTAGATATTGCTGGTTTCTTAAAAATATTTTTAATTTCTTGAAATATCATAGCGATAACTGCCAATATTTGATTTTTTGCTAGACATCGCTGATATTCTAGAAGATATTTCTATTTTATTTAGGAATATCAATGAGAAAAATGCTGTTATTTCTGTTTTTGCTGGATATCGCTGATATTCTGGAAGATATTTTTGTTTCCTTTGAGATGTCATAGCGATAATTGCCCATATTTCTGTCTTTGGCTACATATCGCTGATATTCTAATTATATTTCTATTTTTTATAAATGTCATAGCGATAATTGCCATTATTACTGATATTCGCTGATATCTTTTTAAATATCACAGCGATAATTGAAGATATTTCTGTGTTTTCAACTGGATTTCTCTAATATTCTTAAAGATATTTCTATTTTATTTGAAATATCATACCAATAATTGGCGATATTTCTGATAATCGCTAATATTTTTTGAAATATTGCTGGAGAATTGAGGATTTTTTTCTGTTTTTTGCTAGATATCGCTGATATTCTTAAAGATATTTCTATTTATTAAAAAAATATATCACAGTGATAATTGAAGATATTTCTGTTTTTTTTGCTTGGTATCATTGATATTCTAAAAGATATTTCTATTTTCTTTGAAATATCATTGCGATAATTATTAGCCGATATTTCTGATAATCGATGATTTTTTTGAAATATCACAGCGATAATTGAAATATTTATGTTTTTTGCTGGATATCGCTGATATTCTTAAAAATATTCTATTTTCTTTGAAATAATATACCGACAACTGCCGATATCTCTGATATCCGCTGATATTTTTTGAAATATCACAGCAATATTGAAGATGTTTCTGCTTTTTTGCTGGACATTGCTGATATTCTTTAAGATATTTCTTTTTTTTAAATATCATAGCGATAATTGCCGATATTTCTGCTTTTTGCTGGATATCACTGACATTCTGGAAGAAATTTCAATTTGCTCTGAAAATCATGGCGATAATTGTCGATATTTCTATTTTTGACTGAATATTGCTTATATTCTTGCATATATTTATGTTTTTTGAAACAGATATAGGGATAATTGCCACTGCTTCTGTTGTTGGCTAGATATCGCAGATATTCTTGAAGATATTTCGATTTTCTGCGAATTTTATAGCGATAATTGCTGATATTTCTGATATTCGCTGATATTTTCTTTGAAATATTAAAGCAATCATTGGCGATATTTCTCTTTGTCCCGGATATTCTGGACGATATTTCAGTTCTAATTCAATTAGCGTAGCAACAATTGCAGATATATCTGTTTCTTTTGCTAGATATTGCTGATTTCTTAAAAATATTTCTAATTTCTTGAAATATCATAGCGATAACTGCCAGTATTTCATTTTTTTGCTAGACATCGCTGATATTCTAGAAGATATTTCTATTTTATTTAGGAATATCAATGAGAAAAATGCTGTTATTTCTGTTTTTTGCTGGATATCGCTGATATTCTGGAAGATATTTTTGTTTCCTTTGAGATTTCATAGCGATAATTGCCCATATTTCCATTTTTGGCTACACATCGCTGATATTCTAATTATATTTCTATTTTGTTTGAAATGTCATAGCGATAATTGCCATTATAACTGATATTCGCTGATATTTTTTTAAATATCACAGCGATAATTGAAGATATTTCTGTGTTTTACTGGATTTCTCTAATATTTTTAAAGATATTTCTATTTTCTTTGAAATATCATACCGATAATTGCCGATATTTCTGATATTCTCTGATATTTTTCTTGCTTGATATCGCTGATATTCTTAAAGATATTTCTATTTTTTTGAAATATCATAGCGATAATTACTGATATCTCTGTGTTTTGCTGGATATCGCTGATATTCTTAAAGATATTTCTATTTTATTTGAACTAACAGATATATGATTGCCAATATTTCTGATATTCGCTGATATTTTTTGAAATATTACAGGGTTAATTAAAGATATTTTTGTTTTTTTGCTGGATATCTCCGTTATTCTTATAGATATTTCTGTTTGAAATATCATACCGATAATTGGCGATATTTCTGATAATCGCTAATATTTTTTGAAATATTGCTGGAAAATTGAAGATATTTCTGCTTTTTGCTAGATATTGCTGATATTCTTAAAGATATTTCTATTTTTTTAAATATATCACAGTGATAATTGAAGATATTTCTGTTTTTTTTTGCTTGGTATCATTGATATTCTTAAAGATATTTCTATTTTCTTTGAAATATCATTGCGATAATTATCAGCCGATATATCTGATAATCGATGATATTTTTTGAAATATCACAGCGATAATTGAAGATATTTATGTTTTTTGCTGGATATCGCTGATATTCTTTAAAATATTCTATTTTCTTTGAAATAGTATACCGAAAACTGCCGATATGTCTGATATCCGCTGATATTTTTTGAAAGATCACAGCAATATTGGAGATGTGTCTGTGTTTTATGCTGGACATCGCTGATATTTTTTAAGATATTTCTCTTTTTTT
>MJUU01002137.1:6656-41584 GCA_002080025.1 Modiolus philippinarum
TATTGCTGTTTTCTATGTTGACAACTTTCTTCTAAACAGTTCAGTTTTCAAGAAATTAACATCAGAATATTTCTGTTTTCCGTAGTGCCAATAACATAGAAAATGGAGATCCAATTGATGTCCCTGCACACTGGGATCAGTCTAAAAATTTAAATTAGGGAGTGTAGACCATAAACTTGATATCATATATTAAACACTATTTGAACAATAGCAAATTTGTTGTGCCTTGGTACACCACTTTTACCATTACTGAAGCCGATTTTTAAATCTTATCCAACTATTTATTCATATTACAGATTATCAACGTTACAGGAGTTTCTGTTATGTATGGGTTGGGTACAGCCTTTGATACCCTCTTGTCACAAGTAAGTGTGACGCTAATATTATTTCTTCTCATAAATATGAATGGTGAATTTTTTGCATCTTTTACATGATAATTGCAAACATTAAAGAATCCCATGTCAGTACTTATGCAAGGTAAATGCTCTGTTGCGTTTTCAAAAAATACAACAAAGGAAGTATGATTTTATTGGGTTTTTTTGTTTTGTTTTTTTTTTTTCTCTCTTCTTTTTTTGCTTTGTGTTTCTTTTTTTTTCTTGCTTTTTTGTATTTGCTTTTTGTTGTATGTTCTCAATGTATTATGCTCGCAATTAATAAAGGAGAATTTTTTTTGCCTTTTTTCATCAATGTTGTTTATTGTGAAAATTAATTGGAAAAATCGCTTAAAAATTTTGCATTTCAGACTTTTGGTAGTGAAAACAAACAAGTCATCGGGTTGATAGTACAGAGAGGTAACAATCCAAAGCCCTTTTTTAATTTTCAATCACTGAATTATTATGAAGTTAAGTGTTGCTGTCAAATAAAAAAAACATGAAATATATATGAATTGCATCGAAGTTTTATGATAACTATAAATCGGTTTAACCTGATAAAATGATAAATTCAGCTGATAAGTCCAAAAGGGGCACGTGGCATCGATAATTCGAATCAAACGTTGCAACCATTCGAAGTCTTGGCAGGGGTCCAACCTAACTGGTTTGAGAATTCTTAATTTGTTTGAAGCAAAATCGTTTGTGTATGAGTTAAAGTTACTAAGAACATTTACATTGATAAAAATGTGACCTTTCGGCAATGACTAAATAAATATTCACCCTTTTCAGTCGATATTTGTTCTAAATATTTATGATTTCGAAAGCTATTGAAGAAAAACATTAACAGCCTACATTTTGAACTTCTGCGATAATTTCGAAACGGTTTTTCTTCAATAACTTTACAAATTCTTAACATTTTGTACAGGTATTGAAATGGAAAAGATTCAGTTATATAACCATTGCCGAAAAGGAAAATTTTTATCAACTAAAATGCTCTTAAATTGATACAGAAACGATGTTGCTCCAATCAATTAGATTGGACCACCTACTTGGAATGATGTTCAATGTTTAGCTCACCTGCCCAAATTACCATGTGAGCTATTGCCATCACTTTGCGTCCTTGGTCCGTCCGTAGTCCGTCAACAATTTCAAAAATCTTCTCTTTTGAAACCACTCAAACATGGCCTCAATCATCACCAGGGTATTGCCTCTCAAAATTGTTTTATTTAGCCAACCGACCAACATCCTCACAATGTGAGGGGTCCTGTGCCCATGCTTGGCCGTGGGCACAGGATCCCTGCCATTGAGAGGATGACCGACCAAAAGCATGTCGGTTGTTGATAAAAATATAACATAGAGCAAAATAACTCGAAAATCGATACAGATATTATAAATCTGATGATGGTTGAAATGGTCAGCAATATCAGATCTACCCACCCTTCAATTTTGAAAAAAATAAATCTGAAAATTCGTATTGGAGTTATTGCATAACTCAATAAAATTTCATTTTTAAAATTGTTATTATTATTATTATTTGTTTTTTTTGGTTACTTTTAAGTCAAATTTGCTGGAAATAAAAGGAGATACAGATGAAGTTTGTACTACAAATAAAATGACCAGCATAGTAAGATCTACCGATCCTGCAATTTCTAAGATATCTGTAGACCCATATATGAGCCACTGCCCCTTCAGGGAAATTTTCATAATTTTGATATGTTTTTGACTTATGACTTAAGACAGAGGTTCAAAACTGTTCAGTTCGTCAAAGACTGTAATTTTTACGTTTATCCGACAGTTTTGCATCTCCACGAAGATGGCTGAGCTAAAAATTAGCACAAATGGGAAATGCATTCAATGATCTTTGACTTGAACATTTTAACAATTTTGATTAAATTTGCACTTAATAGTCCTTGGATGGTCCCCTTCAAAGTTTGTGATTTTTTTTATATTGATACCTCAGCGGGGACTTAGTTTATTAAAGGACCCTATGGAAAATTCATTCAACGATCTTCTTCTCTGAAACTGCTTGAATAATTTTGATTACATTTTAATATAATAGTCCATGGGTGGCCCTGTCAAAATTTTGAATTTTTAAGTTCATACCTCATAAAGAATGGGCGCCAGTTGGGCACTTAGTCTAATTTAAGGTCCTATGGGAAGTTCATTCAATGGTCTTCTCCACTGAAACTGCTTGAACATTTTTTGTATTAAATTTGTACATAATGATCAATCGGGTGGTTCTCTTCAAAGCTCGTAATTTTTATGTTGATATCTAATCCACGATAGCCTCTATTGGGGAGCAAAGTTAATCCCTGTAGGAATTGTTAATTATGGAAAACCGTTTCATTCATCAAGTTGATATTAACGGGGCATAATAACAAGATATTCAGTAAACAAATGTTTGTGCCAATCAGAATCCAAAATGGCCACCAACGGTGAATGAGTTTAACATTAAACTCTATCGGAAAATGTTGTAAATTGTTTATTGTGAAAACCGTTTCAAATATCAAATGTTTTGGTTTTTATCTGCACTGATGAGACATAAGTTGTCGAAATGCGCATATGCAGAAAATAAATTAACAGTAACTTCGGTATTTTGTTATTGATATTAACTAAGCATTTTAGCAGGACAGTAATCTACCAGATGAATGATTTAACTACCAACTGGCAGTCACCTAAGATTAATTATCAAACCCTGTGGAAAATCTTATTTGACCTATTGTCACCAGGTGAGTGAAACAGGCTCACATGTTTTATTGCTTGGTTTATCGTGTTTTTATTGAACTTTGTCTCATGTGCATTTACTCTATACCCTTGCATTGTTTATCCAAAGTAATTTAAGATTATTTGACAATTTGCTGTTCAGGCTGTTTTTATATATTTTTGAAAATTGATTTATAAACTGTTTGGTCCACTAAGAAATATGCACTAATACAGTTGATTGTGACCTTTGAAATGAAGGCTACCTCAAGGTCACATTATTGATTATGGTTAAGTGTCTTGTTTTTATAGCACAAAAACGACCATGTTTTTCGTCGTGGCAACCATCTTAGGAACCATAGTCCCCACAACTTTTTTGAATTTTTCAAGAGGAGTGCTTTGTCCTTTCCTTGTATATAACATTTTATATAAATGTACCTCCATTCGTTTTTACTGAATATGCTTTTAAAAATTGACATACACTGACTTGTTTAAATGAAAGTGCGTGCCATGGCAAGCAAGCACCAATCAAATGAATTCAATGCCATTTTCAGATCACAGTGGAAAGCGAAGGTTCTATAACAAGTATTGGGTGAATCTGAAACCATGTGTGCCACACCCCTTTTAAAATTACAAATGCTTAAAGGGAAAGGCTGTTGAATCAAAATCTTTGAAAAGGACCAATAATATGATCAAACATGGGTAAAATTGTTTAAGTGGTTCTATTGATCTTAAAAGCATTTCACTTAGATTCATATGTTAAAATATGTTCATCGCTGGCGGCTGTCTTCCATTTAACATTGATGAGGTTAAAAACCTTGAGGTCAAAACTTTTAAAGACGTAAAGACAATAATGATGAAATTCACGACCCCAGTAGTCCGTAAAACGGCGCTAGTCTGAAACTAATTTTATATAGAAACTTACAATAGATCACTTTTGTAAATTTTGTTTAAAACTAATGAGTATCTCCCTTGTGCAAGGTCTGTCCTTGGTCGATTTAGATCATATTCCTTACTTGTTCTCTCATCATTTGTTTTTAGCATTTTTCGGTCTCTGATCTTCTCTATGTTTTTATTTTATCTGCTCTGAAGATGCATATCTTGTCAAAATGACCATTTTGAGAAACTAAATTTACAGTTACTTCTGTATTTAGTAATTTGATTAAATTTTGGCAAAGAGGTTTCATAGGAGAAGATCTTCAAATAAAATAAAAATGCAACAGACATATGTAACTTTAAATCTCGAACAATCATTGATAAATGACATGGTCCTGGGGACACACTCAATCATCTAGAATATAAACATTTTTGGGTCAGCACAAAAAGACGTCCGTTGCCATTTTCAAACATTTATTCAGACAAAGAAATCGCATGACAAACGTACAAAACGCGGGAAAAGAGGAAACAACCAACAACCACAAAAACACACAATCCCTATTCACACTAAAACGCACGACCATACACAATACAGACACATAACATAAAAGAACTTTATCATTAAATAATTAAGTATTTTCATTTCTGGTATTTCTTTTTCTCGCCTGAACCTTTCCTATTGATAGCTCAGTATAAAAAAAGTTTAAATAAGTTGGAATTTGGACGCTTTGACCGCTTATTACAAACAAAATGTAAATACAGATAAAAAGTAAAAATTGCCATGCATCTACGTGCATTCTTGAATGCATTTGAAACTTTGCAGTCGGAAAGTATAGGTTGCAATTTAAAAAAATGATATGTAATATGCGTCTTCATGTTATCATTATCTATTTTTGAATTGAAAATTGACAAATCATCATCTGCATTTGAGTACCCAGATTATGAGTGAAATCATTGTAAAAAAGACAGAAAAGTAGTGAAATCATTACAAAAAATGGCTAAACAATCTCAAATTTTCATACTTGGAAAAATATCTAAATGCATGAAAAACGAATTGAAAATTTATTTCATGGTACAGTAACTATTCAAAATTCATTCAATTTTAGGTGTTCTGATCATATGTCTGGCATTTCTACCTGTATTTGCAATATTTATCAACACAGAACATATACTGAATCTGATTGGACAGGAAGCTGAAGTGTCAAGGTTGGTCAAAAGGATAATTTGAGACCATAATTTCCTGGCGTACTATAATAAAATATTATTCAATTCCCTCTACAACTAAATTTAGACCGCGAAAATGGCGTTTCGTCAGTAATTCGGTTCTTCTGTCCATGATTTTGTCTGTAACATAGTTCAAGTCCCTATATCTCTCAAAGGGAAAATAATATAATAATATAATAATTTTTGATGAGTTTTGTCCGAAGATGCATCTTAGATAGTACTTTAGGTTGGTATAAAAGCTTGGCTGATTTTGTCTGATTTGCATTTACCCTATATCCTTTCAATGTTTATAAAAGACTGGAGATTTTCTTTCCTGCAGTGCCGAGTCCGTTGAAAGATTCCCGTGCAAGAGTTGCATGCCTTCTATATATTTTAGTTGTGGTATACTTGTTTTTGAGAAAACTCAAATGGATAAACTGTTTTACTTTCAAATTTTGACATTTTTAAAAAAAAATTTCTAATTGTTAAATGTTTACATTGCCCACACATTTAGATCTTATTGTGCCACGTGTTCTTGCAGTTGAAACGATGAGTGCCCTGTGGTTGTTTAAATGTTGTGATTGTCGGGCAATGGATGACTGCGATTGAACGAACACTATGACAATTATTTTTATGGAAAGATATATGGATGTAGTGTCGTTCGACATTTAGCATTGAATTTCGCTCAAACAGATGCTACGGACATTTTTGAACTTATTATCAGGAATGAGTAAGGCTCATTTTTAAGGTCTCATGGCGATTTCAAGATGAAAAACAACAATAAAACATTTGTTCCATTTCTTGGTTTTATCATGCATTTTTAGAAACTTTATCTCATGTGCATTTATTTCATATCCGTTGTTCATTGTTTATGAAAAGCAAGATTTTTTTTAAATTGACACATCGCGCCAATTTTATAAGATTTTTTTTCTACCCTACCTTTATAACACAGGGACAATATGCGAAAAATGAATAGAAAATTTTTTTAATGCACGAATTTTGGACAACTCGTTTATTAGATATTTTGTGTAATTTTGCAACATACAATTCAATGAAGTGGTTTGATGTTGCTCTTTGGACCGTTTCAGACTTGCAGGAAAATATGCTACAGTTGAATCTATCGGATGCGTTGTAAGTATTTTGAATCAATAATTAGCTCAAAACATTGTTTCTGGGATAACTATGGTAAGGTGGCTACAAGGTCTCTAAAATTTAGAAAAGATCGGAGAGATAGTAACGTCTGTTGATAGAAAAGCAGGGCACTTTGAGATGTTTTTTAACCGTAGACTTAACAAAACACCAATAGTGGGCATTGCGGGTGGTTTGACTAAAAATATGCTGAACAATGTTTTTAAAATCCTGTGAAATTACAGATCAATTGGCAGTTACATTTGTTGAAAATATTTATCCTAGCTAAAAAACTGACATATTAAATGTTGCGTTTTCATTGGCACTCGGTATATATATTGCAAGTTTCCAGATGAAAAAGGTTTTACATAAATCCAAAATACAAGGATAATATATAATAGAGGTATATTTTTATGTTATTGGATACTTCTCAGAAAAATAATTTCGCACCGAGAATGCCATTAAAATGCCATAGATAATTTAAATATACTATTACTTTTTGGATAACATATATTACTATGGCAACAAACTATTGAAACAGCCTGCAAATTTAAAGTATGAATTTATTGAGCGTAAGACGGCATGGACAAGATGAATATTATGAATACGTTAGCATTAACAAGACAGCCGTGTAAGAAACTCCCGTTGAACATGTTAATGTGTTTCCGATGTTGAGACATTCATAACTACACGAATGTAAGTTAAGCTTAATTTTGCAAAAACATTATTTAAACGTCTAAAAAATCATCCATTTATGTATTTGAAAAAAAAGATCCTTCCCATAGACGGGTGGATATTGGATCAATTTCAATACATTTTTTGTTTGTTTGTTCAATCGTGAAAATGTTAACTTCATTGCAGGGAAATATTCTTACAACTGTAGCACAGAAATATCTACAATCTCAGGTGAGCTGGAGTACTAAATGAAGGAGAAGGAACTTATGTTCTTCTCTAGGCCTCAAACTGTAGAAAATGTGTAGCAATGTTGAGATTTTTACTTTCAGTCATATCGCGAAAAAAATATATCAATGTTCCAAGAATATCATTTGATAATTTTAAGAAATTTTATTATAGAGATGGCTTTTTTTTTGCTATATCTATGTTTTAGTAAGTCGTTAAAATTTTAGTATTCGATTTTTTACTATTTGGGAATCTGGTTGTCCTATATAATTTGGTAGTTTACCTGTGCAAACACTCTAGTCCATCAACTACACGTTGAGTTTAGCTCCGATTTGTAATCCACAAAAAGGTGCACTCTACTTACCGTATGTAATGAAGCATGTCGGATACCTGCCAAAGGTCGGTTGTTCTTATCGGATGCTCTAGATTCCTCCACTCCTTATCAGCACGATATAACTAAATTATTGCTAAAAGTTACTTTAAATCCCATACAAAGAAATACATATATTTTTAATTCCTTTATTGTATTTAGATCTGATATTTTTGGATGGAATAGACAAAAACTATTTTTTCAACTTTTAGCTGTACTTTCCATTCTACTTTAATTTCAGCGAAGTCATTAGTTTTAAATCCAAGTGCCAAGTGTGCCGACCCCCAAGAAGAAAAATAATTAAAACACAAATATATATCCTTATAAAATCTAATTATTTATGTGTGGAAAATTATAAGTGTATCTCTCCCTATTTGAGTAAAGAATTTCTTTCTCCTAATGCAAAATTTGTCTGTAGCTTTTTGTACATTTTGTTTTATGCGTTTTAGGTAATTTGTAGTCTATCGTCTTAAAAGGTTTTGGTTTTGTTATCTGAAGTGTCCATTATGTTAGCGTAAATAAATGATAAAACAAACCTTCCTTTCCATTGCAGCTGTGTCAGCATATCTCACTATACAAATCCATGTTGAAAGGTAAAAAAAATTGAAAAGAAATAAAGAAATTATCATCCACTGTGATCATCCCGGTACTATTTAAAAATCACACTTCCGACCGAAACTTCAAATTTTGGTAAAAGGGCTTTACATCTATTGAATATGAAATAGATAGGACATGGAGTAAATGTCAAGGAGACAACATCCCATATCCAGGTTTAAACGACCCAAAACAAAGCATCTAAGGGTCACCGTACGGTCTTTACCACAGTGAGGAACCTCAAGCCCTAAATGGACCCAAAAGGGTAAAAAAGTGAATAAATCAATGGAAACAAACCACATCCAATAACCCAAATATCAAGAAAATAAAATTTTATAAGAAGACAGGGACAAGCCAATGACCAACATATTCCTGACTTGGGACAGGCGCAAAAATTGCGGTGGGTTTAAACTTGTTTTCTTGGATCCAAACCCTCCCCTATGTGTGGTGAATGGCTAAAAATAAATACACAAGAAGACTCACAGAAAAAATCAAACTAGAAAAAGTCTAACTTATCAAGACGAGTACCCTTACAATGAAGTACATAAAACATGAGGACAATACACACGGGAACTGTCCGGACAAATTCTCGCAGTTACTGACAGCTAGCTAAGGACATAATTTCCGTTAACTATGATATCAAGCCTTCTTACATATAAAACTTCAATTGAAATACTTCTAAATAAATTTGGTATAACAACATCATCAATTATGGAAGAAGAACATGATATTGTGCAATGCCAAATACTGCCAATCTGAAAAATTGTTTAAATTTAGTTGTGGTGTAAAGCATTTAATAGATGATCAATATTTCGCCAACAAAAACCAGAAGTAAAGATTTAACAATAATGCTGTATTAATATCCTTTATGAATAAGTTTGTTCAACGGATTGATAAGTTTGGAAGGACTGCGCTTTGTAAATTACATTGCCGTAGAAGTTTGGATGTTAAATGCCCTGTTGTATAAGAGCCCTGTGCGTAGAACCATTTTTTTCTTAATGAGTCAATGGATCTATAATAAAATTACGAGAATGTTCTTATCAATTTCTTGATGCAGAAGTTTTTCAGTGAGACAAAGATTTCGGTCGTTGAAGTCAGAAACATCACTACATACTCGTGCATATCGAACAAGTTTTGAAATGTAGACCCCGTAAGAAGGGGCTAACGGAACATCGCCGTCGAGATGGGGAAAATTAACTATAGGGAAGGAGAAATCATCCCTTTTATCATAAACTTTAGTGTTTAACTTTCCTTGATTTATTGATAAATCAAGATCAAGAAAAGGGGTGTGATCACTGCTGATATTTGATTTATTTAAAGTAAGCTTTGTAGGATAAATTTCATCTGTAAATTTAGAAAATTCAGAATTATTTAAAGCCAAAATATCGTCCAAATATATATATGTATTATTAAAATTTTTCCACTTAATGGAAAACGTTTTAAAGATAACATAAGACGGAATTTTTTTTTGAAACCCTTATTTATAAGGCGGTCATGGAAATAACTATAAAAATAATTCAACAGGAACTTGCAAGGAATATTTTTTTAACAACCAAGAACCGAAATATGAGGTAACTGTCACTCGATAGGTCTTTGAAGTGGTAAGAATTATCAGTTATAGCAACAATCAAATCGTTATTTTATTTTAATATTTTGTTGTTTTATAATACTTTTGTTTGGTAATTTTATAATATTATTTTTCTTTTCTTTTCGGACTGATCAAATCATTCACTTTAATAGTTATATTAAGTAGAAATTGGGAGAAGAATGTTTATTTTTCATCCTTTTTTTAACCAAAATTA
The DNA here is from genome assembly GCA_002080025.1 of Modiolus philippinarum. NCBI lineage: Eukaryota > Metazoa > Mollusca > Bivalvia > Mytilida > Modiolidae > Modiolus > Modiolus philippinarum. Next base: position 16,601 of record MJUU01002137.1, read on the forward strand.
GCTTTATATAGTGATTGGTGATTGTTTTAGATGCTTCTTTCTGCAGTTGTAATTAAAGATAATATTGATGTAAAATGATGTATACTTGTTACTCTTACGACAAATATTTTGGAAAACTGAATTAAACTAGCCTTAGCGTGTACAGGTAAGACAAAATGTATGGAGCATTTGATTAACAAACATTTAGCATAAGTACATCGTCAAAGTAATGTTGTAGAAATGGCGGAAAATGGGAACTTTAGAATCAATAATCCAAACACTATTTTTTTACTCTTAAAAAGTGTCCAGCTAAAAGTTTGAAAAGCATCTGCTAATTTCTTTGATATAGGTTAAAATACGGACTATTGATTGGGAAAATCAGTACCACAAAACATTTCGACGAAGGTAAAATTAAAATTTTACAACGTGATATACATGGCAACACAATAAACAAAAGCACTTACAATGTGAACTAACATAAGCAGTATCATCAGGTGCTCCAGAAGGGTAAGCATTGGCAGTGTTACATGTGCCACGAGTGAAGCAGATCCTTTCATGGGTGGCACGCGTTACACTACCAATGAAAAGTTTGGTATTTGTCAGTTCGGTAACATACTCTAGACCTACCCAAAAAATGTCTATTCTAATTTGGACACAGTGTAAAGATCTATCAAAACATGCTGACGACACTAGAACTTGCTTGCTTTTGTCAGCATTACGATCATGACAAAGGGTCTCTTTGTTTACATTAAATCATGTGTCATCAGATCATAGAAGGAAGTCTAACGTTTGGTGTATATCTGTGAGCATATGAAATGGGAGCTAATTTGAATGAAGTGATCCTTTTCTGAAATGAATTTTCAATTTTAAATTATGCTTTAATAACAATATGTGCGAAATATATTTTTCAGGGTATCGTTTTTCCTAGTCTTATTATCCTGGTGGCGACAAACGTTTTCAATGTTGGATACCATGCATTGTTTATTAATTTGTTAGACCTTAATGTTGTGTAAGTACTATTTAATACTTGAGGCTATAAGAGAATTATTTCACGTTTTTGCGAGCATTCTTTTGTATGCTTGGAAAATTTGCCTACTTCAAAAATGTTAATTTTATACAAATTGAAAGGTTTGCTATGTCTTATTGTTTATATCGAAATATAAAATACCTTTTGCTGTTTGCAGTTTTTATACACTGGGACTTATTGCAAATACATAAAATATAAGTACTAGTAAATAAAACAACCTATATTTCATGTTCAAAATTTTATGAAACTATTTACAAATTTGCTTTATTAAGCTGGTACAACATCTATAAAATAAACAAAGAGAAAAGAAAAGTATTACAGACAACAGCCCAAATATCTATTATTATGTAATAGTTAAAATATGTTTCAGAGTATTTATTGAATTAAAGTTGCTTCGTAAGAAAAGGGGTGGTCAAGACGCCTGAGGGCACAGCACGAAGGCATTTTAATCACCCCTTTTCTTACGAAGCACTTCAATTCAATGAATGTCTCTGAAACATACTTTAACTAACTTAAAGACCTCGAATATAAAAAATACTGCCAAATATGAAAAATACAAACAATATCTATTTAATTTTACTGATTATTCTGATTTCGTTTGGTATTATGCATTTTAAACATTTTTTCTTTTGAAATTGTGGATTTCCTATGTGTAGCTTGAAGCTAGTGCTGCTGATGGGGAATTAATTTCCGAAATGGCCATACAGCTCATTAGAATTATTGCAGTTGGAGTTAACACATGTGTTATGGTCTCATGTTCATCTACTCCATATCCTTTCATAAAATATATATCTAAAACTAAATGCTGACATCCCGCCATTAAAATAGAATCTTCTACTCATGTTTATTTAAATCAGTTTAGTTAGGATATCAATTAATTAATAAATGTACTTTTTGTTCTTCAAAAGAAAAAGTTTCCTTTTATAATGATCTTCTTCCAGATATTTGTTTACTTTTATTATATAAATACCGATTAGATTGTATTTCAAAATTTATCTGAGTAATCGATGTGTTGTCACTTTAAATATATTTTCTTAAATCTGTTCGTTAACTTGCGATGGTAGTCGCGACGTATTATGAAAGCCGTTTGATCACCTTGATATTACAGAAAGATAGCGAAGGTTCGATCCTTGGAGCAGAAATTTCTCCCACATAAAACTTATACTTCATCTAATATCTAGGTGAAACATAACATAGTTCAAAGTTAAGCATATATATGAATGAATATACATAAAAATTGATGAGGTAAATATATCGGGATGAGTAAATAATTTTAGGTAAATTATCAGTTAAAGTGATTCAAAATCGAGAGAATCAAAGGAAAGACAAAAGAGAGATGGAATAGTCCAAGGCATTTACAAGAATTCAAGTGTTTTGATTAACAAAAGAAATGCTCATAACAGGTCTTTAATGATTTCATACTGCTTTGATATTAATAGGAACCAGTGAAACATTACTTGATTGCCTGAACAGCAATTTGAAAATTGAAATGAACCCTACGATGTAAGATTGGACTAATTCTATAAACTGCGGCAATGAAAAATCAAAGAAGAGTTTAATGCATAACAATGTATAAAAGAGATAAAATATATATAATTTTAATTTTGCAGAGGTGCAGGAATTGCTCTAAGTATGACCTACTGGACAGGACTGATTCTTCATCTGTTGTACATAACTTTTAGTGGAGTGTACAAAGACACGTGGACAGGTATTTTTATACCCCGTTTAAGCGGGTGGTATATAGTAATCATGGTGTCCTACCGTATGTTCGTCCGTTCGTACGTTCGTTCGTCCGCCATAGGGGTACACATTCTATGGCGACAACAACTCCTAGAACACTAAGTGAAATTCACTGAAATTTCACAGAATGTTCAGTGCATATTACCATTGTGCACCGTCTATTTCAAAATTTTATTTTATTTTATTTTGATTTTTTTTTTCTGGAATTTTTTTTATATCTGGAATCAAATGGGGGAGTGGAAGGTATATGTTAGTGAGCTTTGATCAAAGTTTTCTACTTAATAATGTTGTGTTTTGAATTCCTGCCCAGTGTTCATATTTCCTGGACAGTGTGAGGAATACATTTTTACTCTCTTTATATAGATAAAGTTGTTCTTAGTCAGTGATTGGTTATGCTGTCAAATTATTTAGCCGTCTGCCGACTTTACCTTTGTGATGGCGTAAAAAAATGACAACAAAGACTGATGACATTACGCTCAAAAAACATATTTTTTCCAGGGCATCAAAATTAAAAGGCCATTTATTTGGACAAATCTTGCCTTAAGATCATTGTAGAAACATATTTTTCAAAAGATATGTTGTGAGATACGACATTTCTCCATTGTCGATGGTTTAAGTTTTAGCCGAGTAGCAACGAAGTTGAACTCGGCTATTGGGTTGGTGTTGCGGACGGGCGGGCTTCAAACATTGGTTTCCGGATGATAACTCAAAAGTTTACATCCAATTGAAATGAAAATTAAATATATTGTTGGGTACCAGGAGGGGGAACCCTATTGAATTTGGATGAAGTAGGTCAAAGGTCAAGGTCACTGTGACTGAACATTTCAGAAAAATTTGGTTTCTGGTTGGTAACTCAAAAAATTGACATCCAATTGAAATGACACTTAGATATGTTCTTGGATACAAGGAAGGAAGGACCCCTATTGATTTTAGATATAGTAGGTCAAAGGTCAAGGTCAGAAAAATTTGGTTCCCGGATTATAACTCAAAAAGTTTACATCCAATTAAAATGAAACTTGGATATATTGTTAGGTACTAGGAGGGGAGGAAGCCTATTGATTTTGAAAAAAAAACAAGTCAAAAGTCAAAGTCACAGTGACCAAAAATAGACTGAAAATTGCAGAAAAACTTGGTTTCAGGATGATAACTCAAAAAGTTTGCATACAATTGAAATAAAACGTTGAGATATTGTTGGGTACCAGGAGGGGAGGAAGCCTATTGATTTTCGGAAAAAGTATGTCAAAGGTCATGGTCATAGTGACTGAAAATAGACTGAAAATTGCAGAAAAATTTGGTTTCTGGATGATAACTCATAAAAATTTACATCCCATTGAAATGATTCATTGTTGGATTTTAGGAGGGGAGAAACACTATCGATTTTGGAGAAAGTAGGTCAAAGGTCACACTGACCGAAACTAGATTTAATTATTGAAATGTCAAGACATGAAACTAGAAAATATACCTTCTTGAATTCTAAGGATTTTGGATATTAGGTAGGAAAGATAATAAATAGACAATTTTAGAAATATTTGGGTCTTCATATTAACATGGTCACATAATATTTGAAGTTGCAACTCGGCTTGTGCACCCTGGTTGCATTTAGATTTTTAGATAATTAAAACGCCTGGCAAGCTTCGCTTTTTAAGATTTGAAAATTCTACTATCTCGAGTGTAGTATGTCGTATCTCACTCGGCGCAAATGTAAAATCTGTATTTCATGAATTGTCGTATATGAGTTACTAGATTCATTCTTCATCTGTTGTACATTATTTTTGTGGAGTGTACAAAGACTCATGGACAGGTATTGTTAATAACAATTTTAGAAAGAACAAAAACTATAAGCTCCTAGATCTAGGGTTTCAGTCATATTCTTTTCAATGCATTAAATTTAGTACAAAGTTATGTATGGCAGTTTGTAGTTTACAAAAAATCATCAAACTTTAAACTTAAATATCATATAGCATATCCTAAATGAATACAGAAGCATAAAGCAGAAAAATGAGAATCTAGATACAACTATAAAAAAAACCAACAGCAATTAAGATATAACACAAAGTGTGGCAATATGACGATGATGAAAATAAGTAAAAATGGACAGGAACGCAACAAAATAAGGCATTAGCAAAGTTAACCCCACAAAACACTGAAGATATCATCTGGTGCTAGCGAAGGGTAAGCTTTATCTGCTCCCTGAGTGGTACCCGTCGCACTGCCGATGAACAGTCCGGTATTATATCATAGTCGTTGTTTGTCAATTCTGTGATAAGCACTGGAAATTTCATCAGATGTAATAAGGAAAGCCCTTGAAAAATATTGTTCAATGGCACTGCAGGTTTCAGTTCTTGAATGCAGTAATAGATCAGGTTTCCTTGCAGAGATTTTCTATATATATTTTTATATAAGTAATGTTAAGTTGTATAATAGATGTCACATAAATGGTACCGGATCTATGAATATGGTTAGGATCAGAATGCCTTAAGCAATATGTTGTTATTGCTTGCTCTATGTGGTAAATTGAGTGCTACATATTGGAATTCCAAGGAGGTAGAAAGAAATATCAGATGTAAATATGTCGCATCATATTTTTCAAATTCCTGTTCATGTCTGCTGAACAAACTTGTTTATCAAGTGAGCAGATTTATACCTCCACGAAAACAAAATGTTTACATATAGAAATAATCCTCACCCCTTTAAATGCTTTGAAGAAATGGAGTTTTCAACTCTCAGGCTTGGAAGTAGTTCGCAAAAATGGTCTCCCTTGTAAATTTGTACATATTCGTCATCCCCTCAAATGAACAAGATGTGTGATGACATAGCAAGAGTAAAATACTTTCCGTTATATTTTTAGCTCACGAGTGAATTGTGTCTAAGGTGAAATAAATATATGGGGCAATTTAAAGGAGCATGTATTACTTTTAGTATGTTCACTTTGTTGAATTTCTTTTGAGTTTTGGACACGTTTTAATTAGTTTTTAAAGTGTAATATAAGGGTGGTTGCTATTTAATAGTCTTTGAGAGCAATTTATTGATAGTTTGTTTTTATATAAAGCAACCTCAGAAAGAATGCACAGGAAACGAAAATTAGATCGTCTTTGAACTTTTATTCTGGAGAAACGCTACAAAGGGCGGCCATAAAAATTTGCACATGCATTAACAAGAATATTGTCAATCCGTATACATACTTTGGTCAAAAACAAAAAATGGCCTTTCTTGCCGATTTGTGCAGTATATTTGCATCTATACGTTCACCAGCGACAATTTACGTTCTTTTCATATACATTCAAAATATATAGGAATGAAAAAAAATGTATTTTTTTCAATGGAAATAACTTTTATAAATATGCATCTATGGTAAAAAATCCAAAAAATAACATTTCTACCTCATTTAAAAGAGTGTTCTATTTTGAACCACTTCCCCGCCTGTTCTGAAGAAGACATTTTTGAAGTGAGAACAGATGAATTACGTAGATATGGCGCAGTTGTTTTCATCCTTTCTTTTAATAATGATTTTTAGGTGAGTGTGCCTACCTACATATTACTTTTTGAACGCTTTGTGGTATTCTGATTTAATTGATGTATTTGTGTTTACCATGTCAGTCGGTAGATTGATTTGTGAAGCCTTCGTCGGTATTAGGCATTTTTGTTGTATATCCAGTGGTTGTGAAAACTATAAAATATGTCGTGCAATTGTCATAAAATAGCATGTAAACAACAATTAAAAGGTAAAAAAGAACAAAATTTACAACATAAAAAACAAAGATGACAAACAAGGGAGAGATGAAGAACGTTTCGGCCTCATGGTCTACAACTATAGGGCAACTGGTCAGAAAACAAAGAAAGATGTTTCAAAGACGAAAGAAAGCAGATCTATTGACGAGTACAGAAATCGCCTGTAAAAATCGTGGAAAATTTATGAACTTAATACAAACGGAAAACTTTTGCTTTTTGTACAGAAAGTGTGACTTCAGAATGGCACCTTTGCATGATTTATGATGACAGAACCCGTAATTTAGGTAACAATAAGCGTCATAAATGAATTAAGTGGAAATTTGCCCATCCTTTATGGTATACAATCAATGCGAAAAATGTTGTGAAAACTAGTTTGTTGTGGTGTTGAAAACTCAATTTGTACCCTCTGATAAATGAATTTGAGTTTTAACGTCGTTGAAATGACATCTGAAAAGTTTAGTTGAATTTCAGGTTTAAGTAGAGAATGTTTAACAGAATGGAAGCCGTTTTTGCGTTTGGCAATACCAGGAATGCTTATGTTATCTTTGGAATGGTGGTGTTATGAGATCTTTGTATTCATGTGCGGTATGTTTATCATTATTTTCTCTTTTATCTGAGCTTTATAGCACATTGATTATTTTTAAAAACTGAAATCCGTAAGTATATGAATTCTTTAATACAAAACTGATTAAACCTGTCTAGTGAGGCCCTTGTGCAGATTAGAACCCGTGACTATCATGATTTTTTTATGATTGGAATGCGCATATATGTAATATTTTATCATTTTACGTGTAATAGTGAATCTTCGTTTTCAAATCCCCGGTGTTTCGGTACAGCTCTATAAACCTTATTTCTTTACAATGAATTGAAAATGTTGGAATTTATAGGTTTAGATTATATTTCTCTTGGAATTGATCTGTACCTATAGAGACATAGATTGTAAAAAATGTACATTTGAAGAAACTAAATTGACAGAAGCTAAAGCATTAAGGATGGTCACTCCTCAGGTTCTTGAAACTGTCTCTGACTTTCGGAATTCTCTTATTTTATCCATCATGATGCAATGGAAAATTTTGCATACTAACCCCCACTTTTCTTTTCAAAATATAATTGTTAACATCTTCAGTAGACTTCTGACAAAATTTGATAAAATTGTTGATATGCCCTCATGGAATTTCAAAGGTTGATTACCTTAATGCAAAGTGAATGAAAAGTCTAGAGAAGTTCGGTTTAGCGCCAAAATTTCAGGCGTTTAAAACTCAAAAATGGAATGGCCACACTGACCTATCAATATTTATGGCTTAAAATGATATATGATCCATATTCTAATAAATAAAAATAATAATTTTAAATCCTTGATATAATAAACTTGAGGAGTGACCATCCTTAAGGATGTAGTAAGGTAAAATTGAGAAAATCTACGACCTTAAATTGATATAGTAAATGGAAAGAGCTGAAAAATGGAAAAAGGAACAAATTCAGTAAAAATTTCGATAGGTAATGGACCTTGTTTTCAAGATATTTCACATTTTAAAAATAGCGAGAAAAGGCTATCTTGGACCTTACCGTAGTATAGAATGGAAAAGTTTGGTTTCTTTCATATGGAAGGAAAATATACAATCAAATAAGATCTTATTACTGACCTAATATAAGCGACTTGAAATCTTTTTAATGACCGGAAAATTGGATGTAATGGGGCAAAAAAATATTATATAACATTATTGGATAAAACCAGAGAAATCCGAATAACTTACATGAATTTCAAAAACCCCACCTTCCTACATCTTCAAGGGGATTCACTACTCAATTTGAAAATAAATAGGATTTCAAATAAATTTGATTTTTTTAAGAAAATATTTTAAAAAAGTAATTTAAGTGAAAATTGATAGGTTGATATTTTTTGAGATTTAAGAGATTGAAAATTTGGCGGTAAACTTAAATTCTCTGAATCTTTCATAGATTTAACATTAGCAATGTTTGGCCATGAATGAATGTAACAAAATGAATAGAATTTAATGATTTTTTAGCTCACCTGACCAAAGGCCATGTGAGCTTTTGCCATCACTTGGTGTCTGTCGTCCGTCGTCGTCGACCGTAAACTTTCGACATTTTTGCTATCTCCTCTGAAACCACTAGACCAATTTTAACCAAACTTTACAGGAATGGTGTATGGTAGGTCCCTCACAAAGTTTGCCGAAATTTTTCTGATCCGCCAAAAAACATGACCGCCAGGGCCGAACATAGTTTAACATGGGACCCTATGGAAAAATGTACATTTTGGCTATCTGTTCTGAAACAACTGAACCAAACTTAATAAGAATGATGTATGGAAGGTTCTTTACCTAGATTGCCGAATTTTTTCCGATCCGCCAAAAAACATGGCCGCCAGTGCAGAACATAGTTTAACATGGGACCCTATGGGAAAAGCATATATTGGCTATCTCCTCTAAAGATAGGGAAGCAAATTGAACCAAGCTTTACAGGAATGATGTATGGAAGGTCCTTTACTTAGATTGCTGAAATTTTTCCGATCTGCAAAAAAACATGGCCGGCAGCGCAGAACATAGTTTAGCATGGGACCCTATGGGAAAAGCATATATTTGCTATCTATTCTGAAGCTACTGAAGCAAATTGAACCAAACTTTATAGGAATGATGTATGGAAGGTCCTTTACTTAGTTTGCTGAAATTTTTTCAGTCCGCGAAAAAACATGGCCGCTAGCGCAGGGCATAGTTTAACATTGGACCCTATGGGAAAAGCATATATTGACTAACTCATCTGAAGCTACTGAAACAAATTGAACCAAAGTTTAGAGGAATGCTGTATGTAAGGTCATTAACTTAGATTACCGAATTTTGTCCGCCAAAAAACATGGCTGCCAGCGCAGAACATAGTTTAATATGGGACCCTATGGGAAAAGTATATATTTGCTATCTCCTCTGAAGCTACTACAGCAAATTAAATCAAACTTTACAGGAATGGTGTATGGAAGGTCCTTTACTTAGATTACTGAAATTTTTCCGATCTGCTAAAATACATGGCCGCCAGCACAGAACATAGTTTAACATTGGACCCTATGGAAAAGCATATATTTGCTATCTACTCTGAAGCTACTGAAGCAAATTGAACCAAACTTTACAGGAGTGATGAATGGAAGGTCCTTTATGTATATTGCTGAATTTTTTCCTATCTGCAAAAAAATGTCGCCAGCGCAGAACATAGTTTAACATTTGACCCTATTGGAAAAGCATATATTTGCTATCTCCTCTAAAGTTACTGAAGCAAATTCAACCAATATTTACTGTAAGGATGTATGGAAGGTATTTTTAAAAAATTGCTCATTTCATTTGGACAAAAAAGATGGCCTCCAGTGCAGAACATTGTTTTACATTACAGCCAGGAATGAGATTACCATCCTTATAATCATCATCTCTAAATCTAATCAAGTAAATTTTACTAAATGTTTAGAAGGTCCTTTGCAAAATAGGATCAGACAAAAAGACGGATGCTAATGAAGAACATAGCTAAACATTTGACCACATTGGTAAGAAAACATCATTTTTAGTCATGCATTGTGTAGAAGCATTTTGCCAGGTGAGCGATACAGGCTCAGTCTCTGAGCCTCTAGTTACAGAATGTTCATAAAGTTGTATAAAATAAAATTATGAAAAAATAAGGGGAACCATGTACAAAATTTTTTATGCTTTTAAATGGATCAAACCAGATGATTCCGAAAATCAGACAGAAATCCCAAAACATGAGAACTTGGGATGTTGACATGGTCAACTACAGATCTGAAACCAACTTCGGTATTTATTATTTTATTTGTCATTTGACTTTAATTTGTGTTTTTGTCATGGAGTTTTGTGGCAAGTTGCCCAAAAGTTTGATACTTGCCCGAAAAATGTCATTTTTGAAAAGGGTTAACATTTTTTTTGTGCCACCTCTTGTCAGTTTTCGTCAAAATTTCTACACGAAATTTCATTTCTTATATAGAACCCCTTCCTCTGGATTCCTTTATGGTCATGCAATATAACATAACGGCTTTAATCTATAGTCCACTAGATTGATAAAACCTAATGGCCCTTAATCATATTTACAGATTTTAGATACGGAGAATTTTTATTGAAACAGTTTGTCTTATTATGTGGCCTTAAAGATAGAAAAATATCATATCATGATCATATTATATGCCCTTTGAAGAAGGTGTATATCGCAAAGTATTTTAATTATTCTGGAAGCTTAATAATCAAAATGTACATGAAAATGAAAAAAAAAATCAGGTGTGTTTTACTTTGGTATGTTTCTGCAACAAAGTCCCATGATTTACTGTACTTAAAGTTTTGGTGACAAAATCATCTCTGATCAGGCAGGGAAGTAGTTCACAAAAATTGTCTCCCCTGTAAATTTGTTTACATGTCATCTCCTCAAATAAACAAGATGTGTGACGACACAGCCACGGTAAAAAAAAATCAAATTTCTGACCTTTGTGGTATTATTTTACATTTCACATACTATGCATCTTATGCTGCAACATGCGCTGCATGGTGTAGATATATGAGTATACAATTGTCGTTGATTATTCATAAAACATTGTTTGAAAACCATTTCTAGCTGATAGTCAAAACTGTATGAAAGTAAAGAAAAAATCCTAGCCACCCAGAAAGGGCTTGGGCGGAAACAAAATGTAAGGATATTGTTAAATATACAATTATGCATCGTATAAACCATTTAAATTGATTTCTGTATATGTTTTTTTTTCAGGATCCACCTTTTTTTAAGTAGGGAGAAAATGGACTTTTCATATATTTTTTGCTCCCGAGTGATTTGTACTCACTGTGAAATAAATATATGGGGCAATTACAGGAGCATGTATGAATTTTAGCATTTTCACTTCGTTAAATTTAAAGATTTTCGGACACGTATTAATTAGTATTTGAAGTGTAATGTAAAGGTGGTTACAATATCGTATTCTGTTGGGGTGAATTGTTGACAGTTTCGTTTTTATATAAAGTTGATTCCTGAAAGAAACCTCAGAAAGAATGAATAAGAAATGAAAAATAGATCGTATTTGCACTTTTATTCTGGACAAAGGGCACACATAATAATTTGCACATATATTAACAGGGATATTGGAAATCCGCATACAAATTTTGGTCAAAATCTGAAGATGGCCTTTTTGGGATCCACTTTGAAAGACAGGCACTAAATTGATTTGTGCATTGTATGTGCATCTATACGTTCACCTAAGGCAACCTTCGTTGTTTTCATATATATATTCAAAATATAGAAATGAAAAAAATTATTATTTTTTTCATTGGAAATAATTTTTATAATTATGCATCTATGGTAAACAATCCAAAAAGTAACATTCCTACCTCATTTAAACGAGAGCTCAATTTCTATTGTTCTATTTCAATCACTTCCCCGACTGCGATATTTTTCTAATTAATTATTGTTTTGTATCGTATGATGTAAAAATCGATTAGAGTGGGGGTTCATTTCAGGCATTATTATATGGATAGCGGTGATTGATCGAGTTTTCTCAAGTCAATAAATCTCATATTTTCAGTCAGTGAAATAAACAATTTATTTTCACTCTAGGAAATGACGTCACAATATTATCGTCAATGTAAAAACCTGGCGCATTAATACTAATAGATAATCCCCACAAAATTACATCTAAAATCTGTTTATAGATTTGAAAATCTATATAATAATAAGTATAACTAATCAACCGTGATGGATATCAATAATAATGTCACTCGTGTCGAACAACGCAATGGATTAAACTCGTTTTGGAACAAGTTCCTAAACTCGTTTAATCCTGCGTTGTTCGGCACTCGTGACATTATTATTATTGATATTCATCATGGTCGATTAGTTATACTATAATTAATAGCCTTTCCTAGGGTTGGGTTGAGCTAATGAAAAGTTAGTAGAAAATAACAAATGCAACTTGTCCAAGGAAATAGATGAAATGAGTAAGAAATCTGCAAAAGTTCAATAAAAAATTATTTTTTTATACGACAAAACGTTTTTGTTTACTGTTTGATAACGTTTCTTGTTTTTTTAAGGTCTAGTTGGAGATATACCATTGGCAGCTCATACAACTTTGTATAATATTACTGCTTTTCTCTATACGGTAAGTTATTTGTGACGAAGTATTCTCTCAGATTTTTCTACATTTTACCAATGTTCAGCTGCTTATTTATACTCGACAAAAAAGATGAGGACCATATTCATTTCAAATTCATGTATCTTTATTTTCGTGTTAAAGCATGGGTATATCAACTGATCCGTACAACATAAAATTTTACACAGTGTTTACAATTACCATTATGAACATTTTCGGAAACTTTCAACTTTTCATTTTTTGAGAATCATGATTTTGACATTTCTATCGCGTTGTTTAATCTTTAAACTGTCTACAGACTTTGATTCACGAAAAAATTGTTGAAAATTGGCAAAAAAATGGGCATTCATATATGGGTACCCATTTTGTCCCATACAAGAATTTCCACTTTTGTTTCGATCATTTTCAAAATTTGGAAGGGTATGGTGCGTAGAATAAACATTTTGACTTAACAGCGTCATTTGAATCATCAAGACACAGTAATTATGGAAGAACATGCTTCATTGCATCGGTTTCTGACAGGAAATTGATTTTTTGAAGGCAGATAAACTTTTAGGGTAAAAATGCAAATCAGAAATTTTTGCTTTCCTTGCTTTCCGAGGATGCATGACTAGATGGAAAAATGACCCCATAGACTTTTTTGAAGTGTCTAACCTGACAGTCTCGAAAACATCAGATACGAGGTCGCAAGACTGGTTGGCTTTTGTATAATTTGGTCAAATTTATAAAGTGTTTTTCTGCAATATCCAATTGAACTTCATTTGATGTCTCTGTTATATTTTATTTTAGAAATAATTCATGGCTGTCGGTTGCTTGTAAGAGATTTACACCAATCATGGGTGCCTATTATATTTTACCCAGATATATGCGGATCGGAGCGATTTAAAATTCAAGCTTTTTATCACATATAAATTCAGTGGGATCTGATAGCGGACAGAATGGAGCGAGGGATAAAATAAACGAAAATAATGGACAAAACTATGTAAATAGAATACAGACCCCCAGCGGACATAAATATTGCGATGCAATTTAACATTTAGTGATCGGGGCCGACCTATAGTGCACAATGTAACAACAGCCATAATACACAGTGTATTTGTTTAAATGGGTCTTTGTGCACAAAAAGTATCATGATGTCATTAATTTAAGCGTAAAGACGGTTGTTATGTCACTTATTATGTTATTTGATATCTACGAATAACCAGTCGTCATGTTTGTCACATTGAAACTGATTATGAAATATTAGAAATAATAAAAATGAGGGGGTCAAACCTTTTCCTTTTAATGTATTTTGTGCTTTTTCAGTCGGTTGTTTAATTATTTTGGTTAAATAAATCAGTTGCTGTCTGTTTTTTGGACCATTTTGTGTTTTCTGTTCTGTTAGATTTTTACTTTGTGTTAACTGTTAAAGGGGAATAAAAGGCACTGTAATGCTGTAATGAGAGAGGGGCCCGAATTTTTTTTGAATATGATTTGTACATTTTCAGCTGGTTGTTAAATGTTTTGGGGAAAATTAAAGATTGTTAACCTGGTTGACCCTTAAAAATGATAAAGGCATCATTTCATTGATATTTTAAGTATATGTACTATATTTGTTGTTATGTGGTAGAAATGACCAATGAATTGCCAGCAATAATGAAAAAACAAAATTGGCTCAAATTAACTTTTAATCAGACGAAAAATAATTATTTTACAAATTAAATACAATATATAACTTATCTGACAATAATGAAGTCCAAGTAATAATCCAAACGAATATTTCACTTAATTCTACCAATAAATGTCCAATAGAATATCTCTTATAATCCTCACTAAATAGTTGATAATAGATTCACAATAATTGATGTCGATTTCCAATACGAAAGATGTGCGTGATAATCCTATATAAACTAATTAATCCTGTATAAACTTATTAAACTGACTGCCTTAACCCTTATCAGCTACCTCATATAAATACATTTATTATTTCTAGAAAAATCTATCCACAAGATATAACTAGAACATTCTAATCAACTGACAATCACATGACTAGAATGATTATGTAAGGAAAACCTCTAGAAAATTCTATGTGTTAAATATTAAATTTAAATTCTAGAAATTTCTATATGTTCTAAGGTGAAATAACCTTGACCCTTGTTTATTGTAAACAAGTTGCATAACTAGGCCAAACAAATTACATAATATTAAGGCCATACAAAATAAAAACAATGAATAAAATCCATTATAGAATATTTACAACATTAAATTACCTATAACACCTCCCCCCAAAAGAAAATGTTTGAATGCAATGAAAAACATTTAAAATAAACAATGAGGTGTTACGAAATTTATCAAACTCTTGACAATGCGTCTGCAATGACAGTATCTTTTCCTTTAATATGTCTTATGTCTAGATTAAAACCTTGTAAAGTCAAACTCCACATCAAAAGTCTTTGATTTTTATCTTTCATTTTATGAATAAATTTAAGAGGGTTGTGATCAGTATATACAATGAAAGGCTGAATTGAAGCTGTAACATAAATTTCAAAATGTTGTAAAGCCAAAATCAGAGACAAACATTCTTTTTCAATTGTGGAATAATTTCTCTGGTGTCTATTAAATTTTCTTGAAAAATAACAAATTGGATGGTCTATACCATCTTTACCTTCTTGTAATAAAACACCGCCAGCAGCAACATCACTGGCATCTACTGCTATCTTAAACTGACATTCAAAATTAGGTGTTGCTAAAACTAGCGCACTTTCTAGGATGGCTTTTAGTTCTTCAAATGACTCATCACAACTTTTAGACCAAATAAACTTTACATTTTTTCTCAATAGTTTAGTCAAAGGCTCACTAATTGAAGAAAAGTTTTGACAAAATTTTCTATAATATCCAGCCATTCCCAGAAAACGCATCAATTGTTTCTTATTCTCAGGTTTGGAAAAACTAGAAATAGCACTTATTTTAGCATCAATAGGTTTTACCTGACCCTGACCTACACCATGTCCTAAATAGTTTACATGAGCACATCCAAATTCACTCTTGGAAAGGTTGACTGTTAGCATAGCACTGCTTAAACGTTCAAAAAAAGTTCGAAGTATCTGAAGATGTTCTTTCCAAGTGTCACTAAATATAAGAATGTCATCAATGTATGCTTCACAACCGTCAATTCCAGAAATAACACTGTTGATGAGACGCTGAAAAGTTGCCGGCGAATTTTTCATGCCAAAAGCCATCACTTTGTATTGGAATAGTCCATCCGGTGTAACAAAAGCGGAAAGTTCTTTTGCACGCTCTGTAAGAGGAACTTGATAAAATCCTTTTAATAAGTCATTTTTTGTAATGTATTTAGCATTCCTGGTTTTGTCAATACAGTCATCAATGCGCGGAATTGGAATAGAGTCAGTTTTTGTAACACTGTTTAATTTTCTAATTTCTAATTCTTTCTGAATTTCTAATTTTTTAATTTCCAAATCAGTTGTTTGAATGCCAAAGTCTCCAAAACAGATTTATCAAAATAATCTTCTTCAACCAAATAATTTGCAATCACATTTTGAATTTCAAATTTTCTCATTCCAGATTTGACATTCAATTTCAAATGTTTTCCTCAGATAATTAATTCATCCTTTTTAAGCTTCTCAAAATTCTCCACCTGACACGTAGACATGAATTGTTCTGGATCAAAAGACATCTTGAAAAAATTTTATTGCTGACTTTTAAATCTTTTTCTATTTGACAAAAATATAATAATTTCTTTCTTAAACAATTTCAAAGCTCCCGGACGATAGCCCCCAATTTCTGTTATGTGGTAGAAATGACCAATGAATTGCCAGCAATAATGAAAAAACTAAATTGGCTCAAATTAACTTTTAATCAGACGAAAAATAATTATTTTACAAATTAAATACAATATATAACTTATCTGACAATAATGAAGTCCAAGTAATAATCCAAACGAATATTTCACTTAATTCCACCAATAAATGTCCAACAGAATATTCCTTATAATCCTCACCAAATAGTTGATAATAGATTCACAATAATTGATGTCGATTTCCAATACGAAAGATGTGCGTGATAATCCTATATAAACTAATTAATCCTGTATAAACTTATTAAACTGACTGCCTTAACCCTTTTCAATTCTAATTTTCTTTGCTCTCTTTCTATTTCTAATTTTCTTTGCTCTCTTTCTAATTCCAATTTTAATTTCAAGCTTTTTATCGCATATAAATTCAGTGGGATCTGATAACGGACAGAATGGAGCGAGGGATAAAATAAACGAAAATAATGGACACAAATATGTAAATAGAATACAGACCCCCAGCGGACATGACTATTGCGATGCAATTTAACATTTAGTGATGGGGGCCGACCTATAGTGCACAATGTAACAACAGCCATAATACACAGTGTATTTGTTTAAATGGCGTCTTTGTGCCCAAAAAGTATCATGATGTCATTACTTTAAGCGTAAAGACGGTTGTTATGTCACTTATTATGTTATTTGATATCTACGAATGACCAGTCGTCATGTTTGTCATATTGAAACTGATTATGAAATATTAGAAATAATAAAAATGAGGGGGTCAAACCTTTTCCTTTAATGTATTTTGTGATTTTTCAGCCGGTTGTTTAATTATTTTGGTGAAATAAATCAGTTGCTGTCTGTTTTTGGACCATTTTGTGTTTTCTGTTCTGTTAGATTTTTACTTTGTGTTAACTGTTAAAGGGGAATAAAAAGCACTGTAATGCTGTAATGAGAGAGGGGCCAGAAATTTTTATGAATATGTTTTGTGCATTTGCAGCTGGTTGTTAAATGTTTTGGGGAAATTAAAGATTGTTAACCTGGTTGACCCTTAAAAATGATAAAGGCATCATTTCATTGATATTTTAAGTATATGTACTATATTTGTATATATTTTTTTTTTCAAAATTTGTAAAAATAAGTAATCAGTAACATTCTCATAACTCTAACGCATATTATAAATTGGAAATCTGTATTTATAAGTTGTTGCTTTGTTGCGACGAGTTCACATTTTTTTTTGCAGCAACTGTGTCATTCCTACACAATCGACAGTAAAATGAACGTTTTCTTAATAGAATTAAAACAATAATAACCTTTTGATTATAAAAACTTTGAAATATATGCATTTGCTGAAATGGTATTATTGATGATGTTTTATAACATTAGAAAATCTACTCAAAGTCCAATGTGCAGGGGCGTTGAATTCTATTAAACTTATTTTGATGTAATCTCAGTTGATATACTAAACATTTCAGAAACATTTTAAACAAACAAGATATTGACATACATTACAACTTAGAATATATATATATATTTAAGTACAGCAAATGGGCATATGTGTTGTAAAAAACTGCCACCCAACTTTGGAATACTAAGTGAAAATTAAAATGACGGTAATAAAAAGAAACAAATAGAGTCCAATAATATAAAAAAATACCTTGTCAACATAAAACGCTGGCAATTTTGACGTCTACTTTTCAAATATGTATTGACAGGTGCCTTTGGGGTTGGGTATTGCCAGTGGAATAAAAGTTGGAAATCAATTAGGTGCTGGAAATCCAGAGGAAGCCATGACAACCTCAAGGGTGTCGATGACGATGGCATGTAAGATTTATAGTAATCCATGTTACGAGTCCATGCTTACTTACTCTTATCTTTCCAAGCGTAACGTTTTATATGATAAGCATTTATGAAGAAATTAAATCCTTCCACTTGGTGCGCTTGCTTTATTCTTGTGGATTTTTTAAATTAAATTTTAAAAAGGTAATAATTCAACCTACTCTACAAGTAATACCATTTCCTGCTAAGACAACATTGCATTACTCATCAAAAATAACTTTGTACACTTTTTAATGATAATCAATATCAAATAAGTACACTTTTTAATGATAATCAATATCAAATAAGAGAGTTTCTTATTGACAAATGACCTTTGAATGTTTGTGCACAGAATTTGATATTGATAAATGTTAATATTTTTTTCAATAAATTGTGAAAATAAATGTTTGATATAACGTCGCAGTTGCATTTACGTTATTCTGAGAGGGTAATACTTCTGTAATTTCACATTCTTTGCGTTTGTATTCCGTATGAATAATTAACAATTAAAGGATATCGAGTGAATACATATGAAACAAAATCTCTACAATTACATGGATAAATCAAGCCATGAAAAGACTTTTTATTGTTGTTCTTCGTGTGTCTGGCAAATGCGCACTTCATCCAAGATGACTAACGGGAAACTTAGTACCCTAGTGAAAAAAAAAACATTCAAATATCTTCTCATCTGAAACTACTAAGCCAATCTGAACCAAGTTTTGTTCACAGTAACTCTTAGTTGGCCCTTGAAGAATGTGTTCGGCAAGTCTTTATCACACCTACGATGGCCGCTAGCGGGAAACATAATTTTACATTTGACCCATTGGAAAAGCATTCAAAGATTTTCCCCTCTGAAACATCAAAGCAAATTTGGTCCAAACTTGGTCCATATCCCTTAGATGGTCCCCTTTAAAAAATGTGTCCGTTATGTTTGCACCTCATCCCCAAGATGGACAACAGAAGGGGACTTAGTTAAACATTAGACCCTAAGGGAAAACACATTCAAAGATCCTCTCAGATGTAACTTCTAGGCCCATTGGAACTAAACTTGTTCAGAAAAGCCCCTTTTTGGTACCCTTCAAATCAAACTCAAATCAAACCCCTTAGAACCAAAGTTGTTTATAGTAGTCTTTAGTTGGACCCTTTCAAATAAGGTGACCAGAAAGCGATTGCCCAGGTTAGCGATACAGATTATTGAGAGCCTTTTGTTTTACATTTTTCATTGAGAGTATGATTTAGCATTTTAAAATTAGTGGTTTGGTATAGAAATATCTATTTGTATTTATTAACTACTTAGAAATCGATGTTTTTTAATGATTTTTTTTCTATGTTTAAGGTTGTTATGAATATTTAAGGACTGTATCAATTTTAAATCCACAATTCAATCCCTCTTAAGTCTTTATATGAGCTCCGCACTAATTTTGCAAAAATTGATGGGCAAAAAATTAATGAGTTAGGTAAAATCCCTTTGTTGACTGTATAATCATTGCAGAATTGTATTTTGTTTACAGAACATCGCAAAAACAGTTCTAAAATTTGCCAAGTGCAGTTCTCTTTTAATTAGGTATATTTATTTTAGGGATCTCTGCTTTTGTAGTAATAATCCCGTTACTATGCCTTCAAGATTACATTCCGAAAGCTTTTACAGACAATTTGTAAGTTTTTATTTATTTCTTCATGTAGAAAATTAGAATACAAGACCAAACGAAACAAAAGAGGTTAACACATTTGCTTTATCCACTGTTTAACTGTTTTAACCAGCCATATTTTGAGCATGTGTTAGATAATTATGAGTCGCTGTCAGGTGCATTTCTTACATTTCTGTCTCTTTTTTTGCAAAATTAACCAATATATAATATATTTTTCGACAGAGGAAAACTATGACTTTGAATACACCGTGATTCTTGCATAGGCGTTGAAAACTACTGAGCAGTCTAATGCAAATTTGAATGTAGCTTAGCTCTGTAGCCTGCCATGTGTTAGGTTAAATCAATTAGTTTAACTGAATACTAAAGTTTCTTTAAATTAAGTGTCTGCAAATTGTCCTTTCGACAACTATTATCTTCAAAGCAAATCGATAAAAATGTATTTTGTACGACCAAAACCCTTAAAAAGGCACAAGACCTTATAGAAAATAAATAACAGATATAGTCTAGAAAAATGCCAAACCAGCAAAGTGCAGAGCTTTGCATTAGGGAGATGTTCATAATATTTGTTACAGTTCGATTAGTATTTGTGCCGCGCAAAGATATTTCAGATAAAATGTGAACATATGTGATCTTCCAGCTATCAGTCTTTTGAGAATTCATATTCAACTTCATATAAAAATCCAATAAATCATTTCGTTATTACTACTTTAATATAGTTACCTATGACTTGTTTTTCATCCTTACTTGAAAAATAGTTGAGCTGTATTGAGAGTCAGAATGACACAATCAGATAGACCATGTAAAGGAGAGAGATTGTACCTCATAAGCTGGAGATCGTTGTGTCTATTTATATATCCAGGAAATTACAACGAGTCGGCTTAGCTCGAGTTTTATTCAATAGAACAGAGCCAATCCTTCAAATCTCTATTCTTTGTGTTCATACGGGGGTAATAAAAGGAAAAGTTCGATTATATTGAAAGATGCAATCTCTCTTTTTTTTCAGGGAAATTGATCATCTGACATCTAGTATGGTTCCATTATTGGCCATATTTATATTATTTGATTATTCTCAGGTAAGCAATTTCAGTATGATTGATATGTTTGAGTGATTAGTTAGTAAAAAAACGAACCATCCAGGGACAACAGCAACATCGGCATCGCCTAGAAATAAAAACACCACATACATGACAGAACAAAATGAAGACACACATAAAGATGAACAACACGGGCCCAATAAAAACCATGTGTGAGATCAGGTGCACCGGTGTCATGGTCAAGATTTTGGCCCAAAGTTTGGCCATTTTATCGAAATGTGCGATTTGTCGAAATGTGCATATGCAGAAATTAAATTCACAGTAACTTCGTAATTTAGTGATCTGGAACTGTTATTCTGGACAACTCGTCCCACAATATTAAAATTACATTTATTCTAACTTTGCACAGAGATAAGATCTGGTTTAAAGATGTGCATACTGTCATGGTTAAGATTATTGCCAAAATATGTGATTGTGATGGGTAGTTGAACATGGCCTTTTATTCAAAATATGTGTGGAATTGGTATTCTGGACAACTCTTCCGAAAATATTAAAGTTACATTTATTTTACTTTGCACAGTGATTAGGATAGGTTTGTAGACATAAATATATATTGTCATGGTTTAGATTTTGGCCATAATTTTGTGATTGTGAGGGGTAGTCGAACTTGGCCATTTTGTCGAAATGTGTGTTCTCGAACTATTATTCTACAAAACTCCTCCCAAAATATTAAAGTTACAT
Organism: Modiolus philippinarum; assembly: GCA_002080025.1. Lineage (NCBI taxonomy): Eukaryota > Metazoa > Mollusca > Bivalvia > Mytilida > Modiolidae > Modiolus > Modiolus philippinarum. The sequence goes on from MJUU01002137.1 coordinate 38,244, forward strand.
CTATTTTACTTTGCACAGAGATAAGGCATGGTTTAAACATTTACTATACTATAGGGAAACGAGACAGATAAAGGGGAGGTTTGTGTACCCATAAACCGGTTTAACCCTGCTGCTGGCTTTTGCTAGTGCCGGTACCATTTCCGGCTGTCCCGAGTTCCTATCGTTGTTTACGTTTGTCGTTTGTCTTTTTCCTGTGTAGTTCCCTAGCAGATTGTGGCATGTATTTATAATTTTCACATGATCATAGTTAAGAATTTGCCAAAATTTGTGATTGTGACTCCTCCCACAATATTAAATCTACATTATTTAACCATACACAGTATGGACTGGAAATGTGCATATTGTCGCAGTTTAGATTGAGAGCTTAATTTTTTTTTTGTGGGGTTTAGTTGGACTTATTTATTTTATTCAAAGGTGCGTATTTGCAAAGTCGATTTTGGATAACACCTGATTGGTAATATCAAAGGCTATGTGAGATATGCTAGTTTAAGCTCTTGAAATTGATTTATCTAGTGCCTAGAAAGTGTGAGTCCCTGTTTTATATGCAACTGCGGGGACACCATATGTGTCTTACAGACACAAGCAGAGAAGCTAAATTTTATCCAAATCTTGGAAACATCGGATAATGGCAGCGGGGGCTTTTTCTCTCTCTTGTTTTTCTTTATCTTGAAGAACCCCTTCAATGAATTCAGTCTCGTAAGAGTCGAGAAATAGATAGGCTTGAAGAGATGCATAGTTTGTAGCTATTGGAATTCCAATGGTCTGCTGAAAAACAAGTCCTCCAAATTGGACAGATGTATTTCCGATCCGAAACTCTAACATTTAAATCACTTCTTCCTCTGTGATTTTTTCTGTGATTCTGAATATGCTTTACACTGCTTGTTCTGTAGCTATAACAATGTACTTATATCTTCGTTCGCCGTTCTTTCGGAGGAAACATCTATGAATTATATCTTTCAGCCGAGATTTCAGTTGTTCATGAGGAATGGTAGTATAAAGTGTGGAGAAGTCAAAAGTATTAAAGTCACAGGTTCGACCAAACTAAACGAAAATGCAATATTCCCAGAAAAAAGGCATACTCTATCTCCCTTTTTTGACGTTTTTGTGCATTAAAACCAATCGATTCTTAGCATAGATAAGATGCTTATGAACGGAATAAAAATAAAGCAACATAAAATTTGATGAGTTGGCAAATATAGTCCAAAATACAAAAATATCACAATTGCATAATAAACGGTACATTTTGCTATGTTGTACACGTGTTTCCAGGATTAAACTCTCATCAATATAAATAGAATCAAATTAATACTTTGAAAGCCATAATCAAAAAGTAATCTGAAAGAAGTACTCCATACCAAAAACGTAGAAATAGGAAGCCAAATCCGGTACCTATCACATTAACAAAACCATTTAGCATAAACATTGTAGCGGATGGATTTTTTTCCGGTGATGGACATTTGCGCAAAAAGGTAGAACATTTGCGCAAAGAAACGAGGACAATTGCACAAACAAAGAGAGGACATATGCGAAAACAAAAAGAGGACATTTGCGCAAACGAAAAGTGGACATTTGCGCGAACGATAATTGACTTATCTTTTCATTCAACATACTTTTTTCATTTATATGTCCTCTTCTGTTAGTGTAACTTTTTCAATTTCACTGCTCACATTGGAGAGGTGGTAGTAGGGATCTGAGCAGTTTTTAGTCTGCTTTCATTTGTGCATCTCCATGTTATGTCTCCACATTTGACTTCTCTTTCCAATCTGTGCAGGTAGCCCTCATAACAAATGTATTTCTCTCTATTAAGAAGCGGATACAATTTTATTTAAATATCTAAGCTATAGGAACCGACTTAGTTTTTCAAGTGAAATAATACGAAATTTTACTGTTTCAAATAGTTATAGAAGAATTATAACAAATGCTTGATACATATTGCAATATTTGCTTTAGAAAGGTAAGTTTCGCATACTGGCTTTCAACTGAAAACATGTAACTAAAAATCGTTTTCGCAAACGTCCACTTTTACTTTGCACAATAGTCCACTTCAAATTTGCGCAAATGTCCTTCTGTTATTCAGGCAAATTTGCGCAAATGTCTGTGGTATCGCATTTTTGTTCACCTTTTCTGAAAACAACAGTTACTGTCATCAAAAAACCAATTCAAAGCCCATAAGAGGCAGGAAATTGTTGATCTAATTCATCCACTGTTTATAATTGATATGATTATGTTTATATTGAAGAACTGTTATCTCAACAATTAATGATAAGTCAAACTGCTTGTGATATTGTAGTATCCTTATGTGTACTTTCGACATTTTCTCCTCCATTTGAAATTGATTACATGTTTTGTTTCAGAAAACGATCATTTAAATATATTTTTTTATTTTCATCACACACTAAATGTAACATTGCATTATATGTTTATGACTTTATTTTTAATTCATCTGTTTGTAGGCAACCATGAGTGGTGTTTTACGAGGAGCAGGACACCAAACATTTGGTGCTGTTGTTAATATTATAGCTTACTACGTCATTGCAATACCTATTAGTGTTCCTCTCATTTTTTATACCAGTTTACAAGTTATAGGTATGTGTATTTATTTTATATATTTATACGTTTGGGTTGTTTCTAATTGCAATGTATTTGATTCTGATACTTCAGATTGTTTCTCGCAAAATCTATTATAATTCTCGATAAATTAAAAGAAATCGAGTTCAAAGTATTCAACAGAAATGAGTACATATTTAGGCAAACGGTCCAGGTCACTTGGTTTATAGTAAATTATGAAAAAGAAAGGATTAGTATTAGATTAGTATTTATTTCTAGATGTCAGTGTGCATGGCTGCTGAATTGTGAACAAATGATGTGAAGATTTGCATAAACGGAATAATTTTTCTGACGATTATTACTCTATAATAGAAGAAAGGCCACATCTTGAATTAAACTTTGTGGTCAAGTTTTAATACGCCCATCGTCCAAGCTTAGCACAATAACCGAATTTTTTTCTTTTCATATGACATATCACTGAAGCTTAACGTCTTTCTTAAACAACCGACTTGAAGTATTCAAAACTCTTATGGAAAAACTCTCCTACAGTGTTTTGTATGTTAATTGATATGTTATTGCAGAACATTCCCTAAACCTGAGGAATTGACCAACAGATGAGCATTAAAACAAAAAAGCTACTTCTGCCGTGATATAAGCGCTTGTAGTTGACATTCAAAAAGTCTATAGTGTTGACTAGTACTGTAAACCAATTTTCGCGGTTGCTAATTTTTTTGAACTGGGACATATTCGTGGGTATCAATTTTCTCACTTTTGGGACAGGGCAGTTCCTATTT
>MJUU01002137.1:42139-57461 GCA_002080025.1 Modiolus philippinarum
AACAAATAACTAAATACCGAGGTTACTGTGAATTTACTTTCTGCATATGCGCATTTCGACAACTTATGTCTCTTCAGTGCAGATAAAATCTAAACGTTTGGAAGACCATATAATCAAAGATATTTAAAAACTGATAGAGAACAAATAACCAACCAAGTATTCAAAACTCTTATGAAAAAACTCTCTTACAGTGTTTTGTATGTTAATTGATATGTTATGCCAGAACAATCCCTAAACCTGAGGAATTCACCAACAGATGATAATTAAAACCAAAAAAGCTACTTCTGCCGTGATATAAACGCTTGTAGTTGACATTCAAAAAAGTGTATAGTGTTGACCAGTACTGTAAACCAATTAATTTTCGCGGTTGCTAATTTTTTTGAACTGGGACATATTCGTGGGTATCAATTTTCTCAATTTTGGGACAGGGCAGTTCCTATTTTTAGCGGTGTGAGATTTCCTTGTCTTGTACCCCCTGGTACAAGACAGAAATTTCCAAGCAACGTATTCAGACGTCATTGACGTCGCTTAGGAACGTCGGATGTCAAGTACGGCTTGGTGGTAAATAAATCGTAATTCGTGATTACAAAAGTGAGAAAATAAATCAAACACCGTTGAAAATGCAAGATTTAGAAATCTCAGACACCCTCGGGTAAGATTTCAATGGTTCTCTGATTGAAATCTTACCCTTGGGTGTCTGAGATTTCTTGATCTTGTCTTTTCACCGGTGTTAGATTCATATATTCTTTGTTTTAACTTTTAATACCTTCTGAGTGAATTATTCGTGGGTACTAATTTTGGTGTTCTTTTGTCAACCGCTAAAATAGAGAAAACTAGTACGCCGTGAAAATTACTACGTTTACAGTATAACGTGACTATCTCAACAACTTGAAACTGATTTTGAGTAGTATCACCATAAATCTAAGGCGTTATTTGTACCTAAGATATTTGTTTAGACATATAATTAATCAAATGAAGGGTGATGAAAGCATAGCAGATGACACTTGGCTTGTCTTGTCGACGTACCCTGACTCATACCTTATGCAGTTCATATGAGCATTTCAAAACATTTCTCGGAGGTGTATTTTATAATGGTGGACTGCAAACTGGAAAATTTGGATACATTTTTTTTCACGTTTTTCAAAATAAATTTCATTCTTTAACGTCTTTTATTTGCAATTGTCGATTGAGGTACCAAATCACCGAATTACATCAAAATATTTACGACAGTTTAAATGTTGAACTTCAAAATTCAACACAAAGATAGCCAAAAAAACTTCCACGAAAGTTTCCCTGTTTGTAGTATATACTTAATACTGTTGTGTATGTCTGTTTACAGGAGCGTGGTGGAGTATGCTGTTAAGTGTTGTTATACAAACTGTAGCATTCATAATCAGGATAGCATTGTGTAATTGGAATGAAGAAAGTAAAAAGGTAAATGTCTCATAATAAAGTGAATGTCTTTTTTTTCGGCACCTATGATAACTAAGTCCAATAAACTATTAGATAGTTATAAAAAAAAATTTATGTATTATTCCGCACCTGATATCACTATCAGTTTCATTTGAGTTCACACTGTGAATGCCTTTGTTTTGAATGATGTGATTTCTATTTCTGTGCTTTGCATCTGTCTAACGTCATTGTTTTCTGTGTCTAACGTCATTGTTTTCTGTGTCCTCGTTTTTGCAATGTCTTTGGACTTCGATTTTTGTAATTTCCACTCCTTTTTTCCTTCGGTATTCTACTGCCGTTGTTTCAGCCAGAGAAAAGGAACTTCGGTGAAAACATGCAGCTTACACAGAACTGTAACTATTACGATGACGTTGTTGTTACTTATTTTAGACAGACGAACAATTTAGATTATGATTTTTAAAAATCTTAAATATTAAATTATTTTCCTTAATGGCAGTGTTAATTATAAGAAAATTATGAATGAGGTAGTGTCATAAGTGGAAACGAAACAGTAAATACAAAATATTACACGTAATTACAGAATGGACGAATTATCTTGCTTCATTTATACCATTCCATTAAAAGTGTTTTTGAAAAAAAAATAGAATTTGCACCGCTTCTAAAAGTTAATTAGAGATGTGTTTTGTTGTTTTTGTCACATATTTATATTGATAATGTGTTTCTCATATGATTCCCATAGAAAACTGATGAGAAAAAGCTATCGTTACTGCAAAATTATCAAAAATCGTTCAGGACAGTGGTTCCTTTCTAAACTGTACCGTTTTTGGCATATTTTTTAATTTTGCAAAAAAAAAAATCATGGGTATAGTAGAGAGAATGTGCTTTCCTTTGCATCTTTGAAAAGTTCACACATTAATGCCATGATTTTATTTAATTTTAAAGTTGGGCATATTTTGGCGGGAATCTAAACAATTGTTGAAGTCCAACTTAGCCAAGCATAAAATTTAATCTATAAACACTGCTTCACTACAAATTCCATGTTATTGTTACTTAGCAAAACGTTTTTATTAAAGACACTAAGTAACATTTGAAACATAAGTTGTGAAATTGAGACGAAATATTGAAATATCTTTATTCTTATTATGTAATTTTAGTTTCTTGATATTCGGGTTATTGGATGTGGTTTATTTCCATTGATTTATTCACTTTTTTACCTTTTTAGGGTCATTTAGGGCTTGCTATATGGTGTGAGGTTCCTCACTATGTTGAAGACCGTACGGTGACCCCTAGATGCTTTGTTTTTGGTTGTTTTAACCTGGATATTGGATGTTGTCTCGATTACATTTACCCCATTTCCTTTCTTTTTTATATTCTACACAGAAATCAACCAATAAGGTGGCTCACTCATCACATTTTCGTATTTGTGCCAGATTTCTGAACTCCTCTGGTTTTCTCCATTTTGCACGCAGACCCCCACTTTTTATTTCATGAATGTCTTCTAGAGGTCAAATTAAGACACCTGACAAGTTTTCCTAAAATTCTTGATATAACTTTTAAGCGTTTAGACAAAAAATATGCCTAATGTTAAACTAAGGGAAAATCCAGAGTAATCCATTTTCCAGCAAGTTTTTAATGTCTTGTATCTCCGTTAAAAGCACACGGACCTCAGATTTCTTTTTACCATTCCATTTAGTATGCATTGATTAATCAATTTAAAAAGGTTTCAATAAATTCTTGATATAATAATCATCAGGAGTGTGCCTCTTTAAAGGAGTTTTTAAATACTGAGGACAAAATCAGATTTTTATTTTTCTTTTGCCTCAAGAGTTTTCGTTAATTTTTTCCCGAACATTGCTCCTTTAAAATTAATGTTGTTTTTTCCTACAATTTCTTTTTTTTATCCTTATTGCCTTACATTTTCATGAAGTCTTAAAATTAATAAAATATCTATTTTCGGCTTCTATTGCATCTCATCCATATGGAGACAGATTGATATAAGCATCATTATTCTTATTTCTGAATCCTATTTGTTGTTATATCGTTGTTATATTGAAGTATTATATTTGTGTGCTTCTTTGCAAATGCATATGTACAACCAACAATAAACCAATATTGTCAGCATGAATTAAAAACCCTTCCTCAAAAGAAAAGGTCTTTTCGTTTTTGTCTACCGTTTTTTCTAAATGTTAACTTATACAGTCATGTAATTCAAAATTAAATGTATAACAAGATATCAAATTGCAACCCCCTTTGCAAAAATATGTAAATGTTTACAGGCCACACTTTCCCATTCATATGCAACATGTAGGGGCGGATTACGGGGTGGCGCTAGGGGCGTACACCTCCCCTAACACTAAAAAAATCGGGCTTAAAAATTGACGTTTTTTTTTCAATTGCACCCTTCTTACTATACATCCTGAAAATGCCTTGACATATGAAAAAGAAAGGAAATGGGGTAAATGTCAAGGAGACAGCATCCATATTGGCATTAAATAAATTTCCGTTTCCTGCATCCATATATATTTGTATTTTGCCGTAAATAAAATAGTAAGTCCTCACCACATGGGCTAGTGATCAATTTGTAATCAATAAAATCAGATCTAATTGAGAGAAAAAAAACAAAAGGCTCACAGGAACCTATGTAACTCAACAATGTAAACCGCCAAATCGACAATGATTCCAATGGGCGTCCGTTTAGTATTGTACTCAATATTTAAAAAAATTATGAAGGGGAAACTCGACAAAGATGCACAAGTACGTATGTAAAAACGGTGCGGTTAGAGGTCTCATGGATTTCCAACGACGAGAAAAAAAACTTGGTCCTGTTCGGATTTCTTAACAAATGTGTAGATTCTGTATATAAATTTAAGTAAGTTACAATTTCTTCATAGTTCATGTATATACATTGCCTAGTGTGAAAAGTCTACTGTAATTGGTCTTTTAATCCACCTTAAATTGTTAAAGAGTTGTCGACTAATTTTGGAATGGTTCGTACACTAAAGAAAATGGTGGTTTTTTTTTCTTCAAGTTTGCTTCACACATGAGCATCCATATGAACTATTTCAAATCGAATTCAGAGAAGAAGCTACAAACCGCAATTATAAGTTGTCAGTAGTCCGTGTATGTCGACATGAGTTCAAGATTTTTTGGACTGTGCATAACAATTAAATTTCTGTCAGGTGTTGTTCAAAGCAGTTGCAATAAACAAGAGATGTAATGTTTTTTTATCTTGAAAAAACGGTAAAAAGACCCCTATTTTGCTGAAAATAGTCTAATCTTTCTGAAGTCTAGCCAGATAATGATATTCCTGAACTAAATTTAGTAGTCTTGTTTAAAACATGGTACACTTGAAATTAATGTATATTTACAATTTGTAGCAGACCATTGTTGATGAAACGACATTGTGGGTTAAATCGACTACACTGATACTAGAAATACAATAATTTCTTTTCGAATTGCACATTTACGATTGTTACTTATCACGACCCCCTTTTTTCAAGCACACACATGCACGTAGATATAGTCACGTAATATATTGCATTAAATAGAAGTAATGTCATATTTTATATGATGTTCTGACTACCTCATACGAACTCATTACGGCATAAAATTGATAATTTCTATGCCATCTAGAAGTGAAAAAAAAAATCAGCATGATTTCGTTTTTTTCAAGTCAAACACACCCATTTAAAATGTACACAAAACAATTTTCTGGATTCACCCTAACAACGGATTTTCTAAACTGTACTAATTTTTGGCATATCCTTCGATTTTTTTTAAATCGATTCTTGAATTTACATCGGGAAGACCCATCGAATTCTCGCACAATCAGATTTGAATTTTTTGCGATTTTTTTTCCTCATCAAATGCCTTCCGAGTCGACATAACCGTTGAAGTCCTATTTTGTAAAGTTATTTTTGTTTTTGGTTTCAGTGTCTTCTGTAGTAATGAGATCGAAATAAAAACCACTTCTTATCTTATCTAGTCCGTGTGCTGGAAACACTTTCCGTGCACCCCCCACACTTCCGAACCAGACCGATTTTTTTTTTCAGTCCTTCTATGTCCCCTCTTCAAAATAAAACATGTTAACACGAACATAATTTGCACGCATAGAAAGTATAGGGCCACTTTTATAGTGCACCCGAAAAATTATTGTATTTTCGTTTTAACATAAGTTTCATCTTTTAAGCTCCATAACTTTTTACAGATAAGTAGTATGTACTGACATTTGGTATCAAATTAATGCTTATTTAATATGCTTTACAATGAACACAAGTTTGGGTACTTTACCAATTTTATGATCTGGGGATACAAAAAATCTACCCCTCCCCTGCAAAAAAATAGCGAAAATGACAATTTTAGGCTGTCAATTCCTTTCAGATATACAACCCTCGTCATTTGATCTAGTTTTTATGCCTAACTTATCAGTTGTGATACAATGTTGGAAATAAAAACCATTAAAGTCCAAAAAATTTTGATTTTCGTTACAAAATTTGTGAAAAATGGATTTTTTCGGAATTTTAGATTTTTCACAATTTCGACTTTTGACTTAAGGGTCGTAAAAATCTGAATATATATTTGATAATTGCCGATGCAGTTATAATTTATGATATGTAAGCAACAAATTATACGCAAATATTTTAGTTTCAGATATATTATAGGTTCATAAATGTCAAAATTAGCACCCCTCCCCTAAAAATTAAGAGAAAATATGAAATATTAAGGCTCTAAATGATAAAAAGATAATGTTCACTGGGAATTCTAGCGTGTATTTCACTACAACTGACATGCAGAAGATCATTGAAGTAGATAAAAACCTTTCAAAAGGTCTGATTTCGACTCTTCTGTCCGAAATTGTATGAAAAATGGGAATTTTCCGTTTTTCAGAATTTCTGCTGTTTTGACTTTGAGATGCAAATATTCATGAAATTGATATATAACTTGAAAATCTTGATTAAATATCGTTTCGTCATATCTAAGCAATTAGAAAGTATGCTTTTAAGCCTTTTAGACTACATACAGTCTCATAAATTACAAACATATTACCCCTTACCACACATATTCAACACAATTTATTTCGTTTTATTCAGCTTAAAAAGTTTTTTACATTGTATAAAGGTCCAATGACATATTATTTTCAAACACCAAAACACAGAGCTTCCCAGTTATCAAAAATAAGATCATGCGCCCGGTTTATGGGCAGTTATTCAGCGATTTAACTTTGAATTTCGGAAAATTCTGAAATACTAAAAATTCCCATTTTTCACGATAATCGTCAAAAATATTCAATTTTACCCATATTTTGATGTCAAAGTTACATATTATGATGTATCAAATGCATCTTTTGCATAGAAAGTATAACATTAGTATGCCTTGTTTATTTATGTGTACAGACGGTCATATTTAAGAGATTTGTAAGTTTAATTTTGTTGGGGTAGGGGTAAGATTTTTCGTATTTAGAGACAAACTTAACACTCCTTATTTTTATAAACAGTGTTTTTAAATAACATATGTATCGGTGTAGACAATATATTGGCATATCTGCAGATAAATCCTCCAGATTTTCCACATATAACGATTTAAAAGTGAATTTTGAACAAATCTGAAATGCTAAAAATTTCCATTTTTTATCAATTTTGGACTAAATATTGAGCTTAAGCTGACAACTGGGATTTGAAATACCAAATCATGATATTATTCATGCAACTTTGTTATATGCAACGCAGAATTTGCGTGTGGTGGTTATTTTTATCCCAANGACTTTAGAGCCTTAGCTATTTTGATATGAGAGAGAGTGTGTGTGTTCATACCCTTTTCATGATGATAACGGTTTTCCAAATATGTTTTTTTTTATTTTAGGCTCAAATCAGAGCAGGAGTGAGTACCAAACTCGTTTTAAAGAACTTTAATCCTGAAGGTATAGATAGCTACATATCATTTAAGATATTTAGAAAAATTAATACTCTAGCCAGTGAATTTAAAAGGACTTTCAAGCTAGAAATAAAAAGGGATTCCCACTAAGCTGATTTGATGGTCATCTCCGCAAAGCGATGACATCTTTAGCATCCGATCATTGCTGAAATGGAAAAAAAAATCTTTAAAAAATGGATTGTATTCAAAATAAATGAAGAAGCGTCAGAAAAAGATTTGTTATCTCCGCAAAAATTACTTGTAGTTTTAAACAAGAAAAAAAAATAAAACCTGTACTGTGTCTAACAAAAGGTAACCAGTCACCTGAAAGCCTTTTAATAAAAAAGAGATTCTTTTTCAGTATAAAGAATTCACATATCTAGTTCTTTTTTATCATTAACTAAAGCTTCCAAAAATTACACGCATGCATGACTACAATTATTTTTGAATTATTTATATATCGTGTACCATTAATTCCTTGAAACACGTGTACAGCTTAACGAAATTTTCCGTTTATCATGCAACTTTGGTATTTATTGTATTTTGAAACCATTGGGCCAATGCCACTGCTGGTGGACCAGAGGTACCCGGGGGTATTCACCAGCCCAATTATCAAATTTGTCTGACATGAAAAAATTACCTTGCGTTTTATAGAAATTGACTGTTTTTATCAAAATTCAAACCCCTTAAAAATTTGAGGCTTCATTCCATATATGGTACTCGGTAGATGTCCTCGGTACTGAATTTAGCCTCCTAATTAGTACTTCTTTTTTTACTACTTTTGGATAATGACTTTCCATATTGTTTGAAACACATGTACAGCAACTAAATTTTCCGTTTTGCAACTTTGGTTTTTATTGTATTTTAGAATACCCAAATTAGAATTAACTATACGATCATCTTTTATATCGGTTTAAGATATTTTATTCCATAGTAAAATTGTAAAAGTTTTCACGACTGATACATGTAACGGTCTGGAAACCGAAGTTTATTAGACTAACCATGATAAAGAGCTCTCTTAGTCATGCCATTGTGATTATGAGCATGTAAGGATTATTAAATTAGGTCATTTGTCCACTCTTCGTTTTTCTTCAGTTTCGTTAAATTGTTACAGTTTAGACATATTTCAAAATTTCGAATCTTCGATTTTATCTAGAAATGATACGCTTCCTTGCATATCAGTATTATGTATTACTTTCAAATAACTAAATACCGAAGATACTGTGAATTTAGTTTCTGCATATGCGCATTTTGACAACTTATGTTTGCTCAAAGTACGGCAAAATTAATTAACAAAGGTATGGTTCCTCGATTAAATAAAGATAGTGATAACCTGGTAGTTTTCCAGGTAAAGACTACTAGTAGATTAACGGTTACCGTATTTACTGCAAAAGCGATAGTGACCTCGTTCATGGCTTGGGTATTTGGATTTTTAGTCATCGCCATCTTTCATATGTCATGTTGACGACCAGGTTTTAAATTATTATATCAACACAATCACTCCAACTGACCTTAAACCGTTATACCTTGAACCTTGGTCAATGTTGAATACATCTGTTTTCCATATGCGACAAAAAAAGTGCAGTGGCTGTCTAGAATAGCTTTAAAAAACCAAAAGTATAGGAAGTAAATATTTATATTACAGGAAATATAATTTTAATATTTAGTGATTAAAATTAAACATTTAGTGATTGCAAAATAACTATTTCAGGTAATGAGCTGTCATCGACCTATACCGGAGATGACCAAATCGATCATAAATTTGACTGTTATAAAGCAGAACATATCGAATGTGGACCGACTGATTCACGTAGCTGCATTAAAGATGTCAGACCTTCATCACACCATTCATTTACAACAATCGTTATTTACAGAGTTATCATTCTTTTCTTTTTTCTTGGAATTTTGATATGTGGCATCGTTGTTAGGATTTACCTAGATAATGCAACAAAGAGAAATTTAGAGGATTGTAATTATATTAATTCTACGAATTCCAATACAACTGAATGCAATGATACATATGAACAGCGTTTAATCATTGGTATGTTTAAGCTGAATTTGACTGATGGTTATAAACTAAGAAGTTAGAGAAGCTCGACATATTTCAGTTAATTTACTCAAAAGGATGTAATGATCATGATTATAATCCCAGTTTTAAATTATACGTTAAATTTGCTGGACCATCACCACAGACAGACCATGTAGCGGAACAAAGCGTTTGAAAATAAATGATATTTTATACTGATTTGACTTATTTGTCAATACTTAAATTAATTGTAAATATTACCATGTAAGTAAATTTTTCAATCATATTGAAAATGAAGCATGAACACCTATTTCTGCAGTAGAAAGGAAAAATGAAAGGATATGGAGTGGATGTACATGTGACAAAAACGCACACGATACATAGAGAACTCCAGTTTATCATGGACAGGGCTTTTATTCCTGTCTACATCTTGATGTGGCCTGAGGGTCTTCAACAAGAGGTGAACAATATTCACCCCCTCAAGCGAGATCAAGAAGGCCCCTAGCGTGCAGATAAGCGGTATTCTTGACAAAAATTATATCAAGGTCACTGCCTTGCTAGTAGAAGTATACAAATCTTATTCAAGCAGAAAAATGTAAAACAGAAAGCACAAAGACCCTTTTTATTCTAGAGAAGTATTTTCTCAAACTAGTTTATATCTTTGCCTCGCCACAGTTTAGACAACTGAATGGATATTAAGTAAATGAAAATGCGACAAAAAACTGCTAAACACATGATAAATGAAAGCGTTCAAACAGCCAAACGGGGAATAGCTCTTTTTTTTTAAATCATACAATTTACCACTTGAAGGATTTGCCTGGCTTCTGTAAAATGTCAAAATACATATGCGTCTCAAAGATGAGATTACGTAGATCAAAGCGGATCCCTCGAAAAATTCAATTTAGATCAAAGTATTTAATTTTTCCAAAAATTCAGCTCATCCGAATGAAATCTAAAACCTGTCCGATGGCGAACCTGCATTTAGAGAGCATAAAAGGAATAGGGAAGGAACTGTTTTCATCAATAAGGTATTTGACTGTACTCAGCCAACAGAAATAATCTTTTCTCTAAATATTTTTTCTTTGGCTGGATTATTTTCAAAATACGTCAAAAATGTTTCTGAAAATGATGAAATGCGAAATCTACAATCCGTGTTCGAAATCAGCCTGAAAGTTGCTCGAAGCCAAGCAAAATTGAAAAAAACATTTAATTTTAATCGATTTTATAGTATTTGTTAACATAATACATAATAAAGGAAACTGACAACCACAGTATGTACTCGAGAGTATGTAGAGTGAATTATCATTTACATCTCTAATCAGCAGATAATTTTAGTGTGGATGATATGTTGCAAGAACATGTGCAAAATATCATTTAAAAATATAGAATTTTGCATAAGCTATATTCAAATGCATTGTTATCGACCGATAAGTTTACTTTTCAGCAAAGTTTAGAAAAATGGGTTGAGATTAATGTATGATTTCGTCACTACATGTAGATGAAAGTTACCTGTCCCTTTGCTCAGGATATTTTGAGTCATTTATACTATCAAATAAATCCGCTACATTGGTTAAATTTGTTTCATTTTCAAAATCTGTGAGTACACTCCGTTCACATATAGGATAGTTTGGGCACAGACTATTTGATTTTTAGAGGTGCTGGGATTTTCACCCGAGTCGGGATTTTTTTAACCCTCTATGCGGGCCAGATTATTTTTTTCACATATACACCATTCTAGGAAATTTTGTTAGACCAGCCTTTATCTCAACAAGGTGGAGGGTAAGATTATTTTTTTCAACCCAGTTGCTGGTCAGATATTTTTTGGGGTAAAAATAGCGACCAGAAAATTTGTTTCTAAAAAATCCTAGCCTTTCCATCTCCCATTAAAATGTAATGGTCCATGCCTCAATAGATTATGCAAGAGAATGTTTTTAATGTCGTGTATTAAAATAAGTTAGAACAGAAGCGCCAGTTCCCGTAGTCCAAAGACAAGGCAACTCCGGAAGCACAAAGATACACAGACATCACGTAAGTACGACACAGAAAAGAACAAATGAGACTTTCTACTTTCTTTATACCTTAGTTCCAGGGAGGATAAGTGACAAACAACTACAAAATCCAGGGAACGCATTTTAGTTTTGAGTTATACAAATTTGGATAAAATTACTTTGGTTTATTTGAAACAACCACTACAAATCAAAAGCATTGATAACAACTTAAATCATATGTGAATACAAGTTTTATAAGATTATGTACCTTTATAGACTAACAAATATTTTTTGCTTATAAGCTTAAATAGGTTATCTTTGTGGTTTCCTTCTGTTGTGAAATAAACTATCGTAAATATTTTACGTTTAATGTAAGATTTGTTTACATCAGGTAAGCAGATTTTTATACTAACTACTGGACAGTCATTAAGTTATTTTTATGTAATTTTCAAATGTTCACATAAATACATACTTTGGATTTATTTATTGTTACTTCATATTTACATCAATGAATTTGTGAAGAAAGACTCTTCATTATTTTTTTGCTGGTGCAGTGTATAGCCTTTTTACAGTTGCAAGGTTATTTTTCCGTAATAAATTTTGCCTACTGCATTGATAATCGACATGTGTATTCAGTTGGATATGACGTAGTGTCGCATAGGAGAATTAGGCCACTGTGACATTGATCTGTAGTTGCAATGTCAAAAAACTATTATTTTTCTTTAGACCTGATGTGTTAATCAATAAACAATTGTATTCTTGTAATTTATTTTTGAAACCATGTTATAATTCCTAGTAATAAGATGAATTGTTTAAGGCATACTTGAGAAAAAGGGGAAATTAAATTCCCATAAATTTATATATAGGGGATTAAAAAGAATTTTTCACAATCCAGTTACATTGGAAAGTAAATCAACGTCAACGTTTTTCAGTATTTCAGAAGAAGAATTTCAAGCATAGTTTTAAAAAAGCGAGTCATTTCAGACACTCCTATCATGGAACAAGACCTTTTTGATGATGCACCTAAGAGTCAAATAGAACACAGTTATTTACAGTACAGGGTGTATCTGATTCCGTTTACACTGACAGCAGGAGAACATGAGACCTTTATTTTATCGTTTCTATTGTTTTCCTTTGGCTAATCTTTTACTTTTCTTTTTTATTATTTTTTACATATTGACATGACAAAACGTAATTGACTTGAAACGTTTTTATTGTTGTTATGTCACCTCGGACATCATCGGGTGAAATGTTTTTATTCTACGTTTCCTCTGATTATTATTATTATGTTATTATGTCACCCTAGGCGTTGTTGGGGTGACATGTTTTTATTGTACGTTTCTTCTGATTATTCTCATCTTCCTTCTTTTTAATTTTTCTTCCAATTAATTTTGTCCCAGCAATTATTTTGAAATGGCAGAATGGAATGATTGCAAACTTTGCACAAGATTGGACCACCATCTGAAGTTATATGCTGTTTCAAGATGGCCGACAATTTACGTTGAAAAATTGGGGATTCTATATCTCAGGAACTGCTTAGAGGTATTACTTCATATTTTGTATAAATATTCAGTAAGATGAGAGGAAGGAATATATGCGACAAAAATTTTCAAAATGGCAACCGTTTCAAAGATGGCGGCCTAAATACGTAAAAAGTTCGACTTTGTGTTCGATTTCAACAAAACATTTGATTTGTAGGTAGGTTTTGAAGCTTCGAACAAGATGGAATCATCGAATTTGTCGTCTGGGGTGGCATAAGCTATTGCTTGCAATTGCAAATCTAGTAATTATTCTTTTTATTTTTCTTATTTTTCCAATAATTCTTGTCCAAGCAATTATTTTGAAATGGCTCGATGGATTGATTTCAAACTTTGCACAAAGTTGGACCACCATCTTAAGTTGTATGCTGTATGGTTAAAATTTTCAAAATGGCTCCCATTTCCAAGATGACCGTCAATTTATGTGAAAATTTCAACTTTGTCGGATCTCAACGAAAATGGATTGCTAGGTAGATTTTGATGCTGCTTTAAAGATGGAATCGTCAAATTGTTTGCTGGGGGTGAAAGCGGCTATTGTTCGCAATTGCCAATCTAATTCTGAGGAATTAACTTCCAAAATGGCCATACAGCTCATTAAGATTATTGCAGTTGGAGTTAACATATGTATTATGGTCTCATGTTCATTTACTCCATATCCTTTCGTAAAATATTCTTATTATTTTTCCATATATTTTCGTCCGAAAGGAATGTTTGGGAATTATTTGATGTAATCGAATGAAACTTTTATAAAATTAGACCAAAATAAGGAGAATATTTTTTACAAAAAAATCTAAATGGCTTCCATTTCCAAGATCTACCTTTTAACGTTAAAAAATTGAGGATTAAATATCTCAGGAACTGTTTTACAGAATTTCTTCATATTATGTATAAATGCTCAGTAAGATGAAAGAAAGGAATTTACACGAAATGAAATTTCAACATGGAAGCCTGTTCCAAGATAGCCATCAAATACGTAAAAAAATCAACTTTGTCCGTTTTCAACGAACATTGATTTCTAGGCAGATTTTGAGGCCTCGAATAAGATCAAACCATAGAATTGGTTGTCTGGACGATATTGTCAATTGATTGCAATTGCAAATCTAGTTCTAATTAGCTTTGTGAAAGTTTTCGTGGAAAAGAAATTTGGACTCCATGGTTCTGTTATGTTTGAGCTGCTTTCTTGTTGAATTTTATGATCAGAGTAGGTTTTTTTCTTTTCTTTTTGTTTCTTTATTTATTTACTTATGAGGTTGACGAGACTTGCTTTCTATTTATGGATATGATGAATGGTCAATTTAATTTGTTTTGACATTTGCAACTCATTTTCTACTCTTTTCTACTCTTTATACAACCCTGCCACACAATAAACTTAAAACAGTGATTGCAGATTTAATACATCAATGTTTCTGCACTAAAAATGGAGAACGCAGATACACCTATTAAGTTATACGGAAAGACAAGACATACTTTGTTAAGAACCACACTGATTCAAACAAGAAGTACACCGAGACTGACGTAATCAAAAGTTAGAATTTTTGATCGACAATATTTTTGTCGAATTCGGAGGTCGTGTTTTCCAACAGACAATAGGGATTCCTATGGGAACTAACTGTGCGCCGCTTTTAGCTGACCTTTTCCTTTACTCCTACGATGCCAAGTTTTTACAAGGGCTTATTCAAAGAAAACAAAAATATTTAGCCCAGTCCTTTATTTTCAGCTTCCGCTATATAGACGATGTACTTTTTCTTAATAATCTTAAATTTAAGGAGTATTTACATCAGATCTATCCCAATGAGCTTGAAATTAAAGCAACAACTGAAACACCTACTTCAGCTTCGTACCTAGATCTGTTATTGTATATTGACGAAGATGGACGTTTGAAGTCTTAAGCTGTATGATAAGCGTGATGATTTTAATCTTTCCCTTTCTTAGCAGCAATATACCTACCTATCCAGCCTATGGAGTGTACATTTCACAGTTGATTCGCTACTGTCGAGCGTGTAGTTTGTACAGTGATTTTTTGAACAGAGCAAAAACACTGTCCCAAAAGCTGCTTAGTCAGGGATTTGTTCAACCTATGTTAATTTCATCCCTCAAGAAATTCTATGGCCGTCACCATAACATCATCGAAAGATATGACGTTTCAGTATCCCAAATGAAAGTGGACATTTTCAGCTAGATTCACGTCTTCCCTGATTTGACTACCGACTTTGACATTTTCGTGGATTGACCCACTTACAGTGTGACGGGTGCTGTTAACAGAGCAGGACATGCTTACCCTTCTAGTGCACCTGATGTCACTCTCAGTTTTACTAGAGTTCACACTGTGAGTGGCTTTGTTTTGAATGTTGTGGTTTCTGGTTCTGTGCTTTGTGTCTGTCTGGCGTCATTGTTTTTTTTGTCTAGCGTCATTGTTTTCTGTGTTCTCGTTTTTGCCCTGTCTTTGG